>AYEL01055905.1:0-11391 GCA_000484575.1 Olivierus martensii
TGGAGGACGGGGATCGACGGGCCGGGCCCGGACCCCATGATAAATATTTTCAAGGGGTGGGACCCGAGACTCGAACCCGGGTCCTCTAGAGTGGAAAGCCGAAGCGTTTCCACGCGGCCAATCCGGTCGACTCACCTCGTACCATTCGGTGGTTGTCGCGTCCGTCACTGGGATCTCACTCGCGGGTCCCTATACGGAACCAGGACTGCTGGCGGTGCCCAAATCCATCACTAGGGTCTGCGATGGGACCCCATACGGACACCCGACTGTCCGGCGGGCACGTCCGCCTCGAACCATATTTTCGTCCCAACCTTGTATTCGGAGGAAAAAGCCCCAGCTAGAACTTCCATATTACTCGCGTGAAAAAAAAAATCACAGTATTGTCTCGTTATCTCCACAGGTCGTGATATCATTTTAGTTTCTCCAGCGGAGACTTCTCGGAATATTTTCTGAACTCACGCCAAGTTAGTATTTTTTAATTCAAAAGTAAAAATAAATACTGTACTCTACTTTGTCAACTGATGTTTGTGATCATCTGGATAGCCTGCTCAATGTTAGAAAAATGAAGCCGTTGTCGGTGGGGTATACTCGCGAACGTACAGTACATTCATCGCTATAATAGATCTTATTTTGATGGCCAGACGTAGTCCATTTATTTTAGTAAGTGTGATAATCAGATCCTAATAGTTAATTAAAGGCGGCCGAGTGGTAACGCGTAGGTGTTCCACGTAGGAGGATCCGGGTCTGGTCCCGGATTTTTTCGGAGTACTGGGCCCAGCCCGGTGATCCCCGTCCGGTCCCCCTCCACGGGTATGGGTGCAGCCCGTGGTTGGAACTGGCCCGCCCCTTAGCAATCTCCCTGATTGGAAAGGGGGTGTAAAATATGCAAAACAAAAAAATGTTTTTGATTTCTTTTTATTGATTCAGTAAGTGCTTGTTGATTTCAGATTAATCTATATTATAAAAATCTATCGATTCTAGATATTGTGTATAATATATAAAAGAGAAAATTTGACTTATAAATTTTTTGATTTGAATCCCTTCGATAAAATGTGTTTCTCTATTTTTATATTATGTTATATATTAATAATCAAATATGCTACTAATATAAAATATGCAGAAACAATGAAATAATCTTATTTCTGAATTTCTCATTCAGTTATTCACGATCGTGAGGTAAAGAGTTGGTTTATTACGTTTTCTCTGTGATTCAATATCGCTTTCCATCCTGCAGAACATACCAGTGCACATTATGGGCGCGCTAATATCTCTAGTGGCACTCCATGAATATTTCCAATTTCCACACTTTGTTTTCAAATTTTGGAAGTATAGAAAGAATTGAACGTGGATCTTTCCAGGTGATTTTGATTATGTTAAGCCGCCATATCATCATGGGATATTCTGTATCTCATGAGGCGGTCGCATAAGATATTGTGTATCTCTCCATGCGGCCACTTATAGAGCCCATCACAGGTTGGCCAACACTCATAATAGAGTCAACCGATAGTTGAAGGATGGGGTTCGACCGGCCGGACCCGGACCCTTCTGAAAAACTGGAAGTGTGGAATCCGGATTTGAACCCGGAATCCTGCAGGGTGGTAAGCCACAGCTTTATCGTGTGGCCATCCGGCCGACTCTTCCCAGTGATAAGCAAATGCTTTATCACTGGTTTACCATGTGTACCGGGTTCAATTCTGGATTCCACATCCTAAGATTTTTAGGAAAATTCCAGGCCGAACTCATTGAATATCATCTTTCATCTGACGGCTGATCTTAGTACAGATGTGAGGTAGTTAGATTGGCATAGAAACTCGATCCAGTCCTCCAGGTTGGAAATGCTTCGGCTTTCTATCTTACTTGTTAGAGGATTCCAGTTCAAGTCTTTGGTCCGATTCCTTGAAAAAATTCTTCATGGTTTCTGAGCCTGCCCCGTAAATTTCCCTCCTCTACAATCCAGCTGACTCCTCTGCAAGGGTGGGCACTCTGTGAAAGGACTTGTTTCGCCCGCCATTTAGTATTCTCAGTGATGGAAAGTGATATAATCTATTGACAAAAATCTATGGATGGTCGGCCGGATTAGCCGCATAGAAACGCTTCGACTTTCCGCTCTGGACGATTCGGTTCCCATCCCTTGAAATATTTACTATGGGTCAGGGCCAGGCCCGTCGATCCCCGTCCTCCACAATCCAGCTGATCCCACCGCAGGAGTATGCAGCCTGTGGAAGGGCTTGTTTCGCCCCACCACTTAGTATTCTTCCAGAATGGAAAGTAGCGTCATCTGTTAACAAAAAAATCTATGGATGTAGGTAGAGTATGAGTCTTTTATTTTTATATTTTTTGTCAACAAACGCCGCCATTCTCCATTAAGTAAAAGTAGGCTATTTTTTTTTGTTAACAGATGACGCCACTTTCCATTCAGGGAGAATACTAAGTGGCGGGGCGAAACAAGCCCTTCCACAGGCTGCCCACCCCTGCGGAGGGGTCAGCCGGATTGTGGAGGACGGGGATCGACGGGCCGGGCCCGGACCCCATGATAAATATTTTCAAGGGGTGGGACCCGAGACTCGAACCCGGGTCCTCCAGAGTGGAAAGCCGAAGCGCTTCCACGCGGCCAATCCGGCCGAAGAGTAGGCTATTAAGTGCGAAGTGAAACAAATATTTCTACAGGCTACTCATCTATATGGAGGCGCCAACTGGATTATCGACGTCGGGCTCGGACTCTATGAGTATTTCCAAGCGATGGGACCCGATACTCAAATAGGATCTTCCAGAGTGGAACGCCGAAGCATTTTTATGCAGCCAATTTGGCCAACATATGGTAGTATTTAAAATAGCCCCGCTGCTTAATAACTTATTAATTTCCGACTAAGAGACCGCATGGAAATGCTTCGGCTTTCCTCTCTAGAAATCTCAATTCGATTCTCAGGTCCTATTCCTTGGAAGTATTTATCAAAGGTCCGGTATTAGCCCATCAATCCCCATTCTCCATAATAGTATCTCATAATTAGTAGCAACGATCATTAATAGTCAACTGGAGAATAGAAATTTATTTTAAATCTGCCAAATCTAAATCCCACATCCATGCTAAACCTAAATATAGTTGAATAGCAAATTAAATATTAGAATTTAATAATTATGTTTTTTTTTTTTTTTTTTGTCATTAAAATTTAACATTTTATACATAGATTTTTTTTTTTTTTTTTTGTTTGGTCATTAAAATTTAACATTTTATACATAGAAATATTTAATTCTTTGAAATCTTATGTAAATAGCACTGTACACGAAGAGCTTTAAGAAGCTAGTTACTTCCATATTAATAGAAGAGTTTTATAAAGAGAGGATTAGATGGCGCTACTTACATTAATCGATTTGACGTAAGACAATGGAATAGCGTTAAATGGCAAAACAGAAATAAAATTTAATTACAACTTTGGCAAATATTTTAGAAAATACAACATTTTATCATAAAATACTTAAGAATTACAAATAAAATGAGTCATCGTAATGATTGTGTAAAAGATAGTTTATGTTATAGTGTAGAATATTTTGAAAATACTGTGTTATAACTTACAAGTTAGTTTCTGTTTCTGTTATCTCTGTTTATTACGCTAAAGATTTGAGGTAAGATATGAATTCTAGCTTGAATTTTATAAATAATTTAATTCCTCAAGAATCCTGAAATATACTGAATAATTTTATCCTGCTTTGTATTTTATTGCAAAAAGAAGGATAAAATTGTACGACATAACTGATTTCAGTAAAGTACATAATCTCTTTCCTGCTCTATATTAAAATCATCGTTGTTAAAATATAACGCAGTACGAAATTACTGTACACCATTTTAAATATTGATATTATATTTAAAAATTTATGAAACTTTACATATAGGCCCTATTAAAGATTGGTTATTGCATTTAAAAAGGCAATTTAAATTTAAACATGTTTTAATTTTCTAAAAATATTTAAATTTTATTTCAAAAAAATTGAACTGCCATTCTTATATATATGAAAAATAAATAAATCCTTGAAAATAATGTTTATAATATGTTTTCTTGATATAAGACATATATGCAATTCCATATTGTAATATTAATTAAATATTTTCTCGTTATAAATCATTTTAAATATGTCAATTACAATTCTTGATTATGATATGAAATTCAAACTTCTATGTTGCATGTGAATAACTTTATTGAATAAAAATAAATAAATAAATCTTGTGAAATGCATATAATAAAGAGTTAAGTTTGCAGTCTCACAATTAAGAAAAACAAGTATATTTTGAAAAATTTATTTTTCTTCCAGAAAATACAAAATATCTGGTGTTAACATTATGCAAAATTTGACATTATAACTTTTTTGTTTTTATGAAATAATTTAATAAAAGTATTTATTATTTCGTTGTCAAATATTTCATATTATAATACAGTAAGACACCATTTAAGGTGGGGATACATTCCAAAGAAATGAAGCGCTAAATGAAACAGTGTTAAACGAGGTCATCTTAACACATGAATAATAGAATAAGTGAAACAGGACAGTGAATAAATAATATATGTACCATTTTTTTATTTTATTTTATAACATGTATTATTACTATTGTATTACATTAATTATAGATATTTTATTATTACTAATATTGATTTGTATACATAAATCATTCATGAAAATCAAAAATATTTGAATAAATAATATATGTTTGGATGAGATTCATCCTCATTTGACAATTTTTGTTTTTTTCTAAGAAGTCATCTAATGTCGTTTGCCTTTTCCTCTTTCGTTCTGCAAGCAATATTGTCGATAGCGAGACATTGCATCCATGACACTTCATCTTACTTTTGAACTTCTATCAAAATTTGTATCATTTTGTATAAACTGTTCCATTATTTCCATAATAGAGGCTAAACTTGTTTTGACAAAAACATCGATGAAAGAAAAATATTCTAACTTCAAGGAACTATAGTTCGAAGTAGCAACATTCAGGTTGAAAATAAATGGGATAATTGTTATTTTTATTACTGTAAAATAATGTTGATGACCGATCATAAATATGAATTGTGACTGCAGCAAACTTTCGTATGTACCGCACTGCACTGAAATCAAATGCTCTATGAGAGACCATAGGAGTATCAAAGCAAACATATTCATCAGATTTCCAATTTATATGAGTATAACAGTTTGAAAATCCTCACCAAAGTGAATTAATGAAAAGTATATAATTCGAAAAAACTGCATTATATTGAAACAGCGTAAAAGGAGCAGTGTTAAGCGGGGTCTTACTGTAGTATCATATATTTGCTTTTTCCAATATTTAAATAAATTTTAATTCTTGAAATCAATGTTAAATTTCTTAAGCAAATGGCAATTTTTTATGTAAATAAAAACATAAAATTATAAATAATAATAATATAAAAAATAAAACATTTTGACTCATCATAAAAGGATGGGATTTGTCACATCTTAGTCTAAACCAGCATTTCCCAAGTTTTTTCTATGACAGAATGATTTACAAATCCTGAAATTTTTACAGAACACCTTGATTGTTTTCTAGTATAGGTAGATATTAATAAATAAATAAATTAAGCAGGCAAGTATAAGAAAACAAAACAAATATTTATTTTCAAATTGTAATTTTGTAAAATAAAACACATGAAAATAATAAAATAAACTAGCGATTCCAGTTTCAACTTGACACAGCTTTTGAAATCATAAGTGATTTATATTAATTTTCATAACTTTTTACTGAACACTTATTGACTTTCCATGGAACACAATTTGGGAAATGCTGGTCTATACCAATTATAAAATCCTGTCATATGCTAAGTTAAGTAACATAAGATAGATATTTATCTGTATTTCAAATTTGTTAAAATTTGGTTGAATTATTTGAAGTATAGAGGAATTTGTGGAGAAAGATCTGTTGTTCTGTTCTGATTGTGCTGAAATTTTCAAGGAACCTTTAATTAAACAGTCAAAATAGATTGTTTTATAGATGAAGCTGTAGAGAAAGAACAAATAAGACACCTTTTAATCAAATTGTTTCAAGTTCTTTTATTAATTAGATCTGTCTGAATTTTTCATTCTTTGTTTTATTTAGTACTTCTCTCAAATAAAATAAATGTAATAATTAACCTAGAACAAAAGTTATGGCAGGTTGATTCTATTATTATAATAAACATTTTACTATACATCTAACAATTCATCCATTATCAGTGGACATATATAAATTATACATTACAATTTCTAGAATAGAGTAATCAAACATTATTCTATTCTAGAAGTTTTTAATAATTTTTTTTATAATAATATATACAATTTTTATAATAAGTTGATTAGCATTTACATTAATTGTCGTAAGGCACGTGTCACAAGTCAAGTTTAGTTGACCGATTATAGTTGATCAACAAAAGTTGAATACGACTTAAATCAGTTTTTGTTCATACATTTCAATAGAAACTGATCAACAGTTTCAGTTTTAAAATGGCGTCAAAAGCAATTGTGCGTGAAGTTGTGCAGATATTAACATTTTTGTTAAAAGGACTAAAAACAATTTTATTTAACATGAGCAAGAACCCAAAGCATTTTCTCTAGCATCTTTATTTTTTTATATTTATCTAGTCTGTGGTTCCAAAGACCAGGGGTCACCAAACTACGGCCCACGGGCCAGATCCAGCCCAAGATCAAATTATTGGGTCTACCTACCTAAATATTGGGCCGCGACCAAACTATTGCATCTACCTATAGTATCTACCTACCAAACTATTGGGTCTATCTATGGGACCAAACTACAGCCCGTGAGCCAGATCCGGCCCGCCAAGTGGACTAATTTTTTTAATGATACAGTTCTAAAATGTTAGTTTTAAAAATTTTAGCATCACACTTTCAGACACTTGAAGCTCATTTTTTTTTAAACTATTTTATATCAAACTAAACACAAGTGCATGGCATGACCAGTTGAAAGCGAATTTGACAGTCAACTAAAGTTCACACGTTTCAAGACAAGTTTCAACTAGAAAGTAAATGGTGGATGACTCATCACTTGAACGATAAAGTTTGACAGAGTCAAACTTTTCTTGATCCACTAAAAAGTTGATCAACTCTATTGAAACAAAAGTTCTCACTATAGTTTTCATTTGACTTTTGTTGATCAATTATTATCGGTCAACTAAACTTGACTCGTGAGAATGCGCCTTTAGAACAGTGATCTTGAACTCATGGCTCGTTACATCTTTTTTGTGGCCCATGTTGCATTTATTATAATTGTAAAGCATATAGGAGATTTTTAGAAAAGTATTCTATATGCTCTTGCAATTTCATGAAATATATTTATTTCATTTTTATGAAATATTTGAAAATTACTAAATTTTAAAGTGTTTTAATAAATTGTATTGAAGTTCGTAAAGCATAATAGATTTATAAGTTAGAAGTGAAAGTTTTATATTGAAAAAATTCTATCATTTATCATTTGTGAAGGGCCTGCTAGAGGCTTAATCAGGCACTCTTCAAACCATGAAGCTATCTTAGAGCAATCCTGCAAAGACAGTTTGTTTGCCATTTTATTACTTGTTTGCAGTGACATCATTGTTGTCATCTTGCTATTCCACAATATTCTTAGAGATTCTAGAACAGAAGAAAAGAAACAATTTGTAAATTATCAATATTTAGCAAACCTACAGTCATTTTAAATCAGATAGTGACATTTCACCCACCCTATAATATATCATTCTAATATTAATTCCAAATAATACAAAAAATCCTTGTAGATTCAAGGCAACCAATTCATATTTTGTTTTGAAAGTTTTTTGCATTGCACAATTGCAGAAATAAAAATATAAGAATGACACAAAATAATTTCATTAAGATATAATAAAATTTGAATATAATAATAAATATATTATGATGTAAATATTTATAAATAACAATAGTGTCAATGAAGATTCTGATGACCAAATATATTATTTATATTTAAAACTGCTACATATGAACAGAAGAAGTGATTGTAAACAAAAAAATCTATAAATGAAATTTGAAGTTTTTAACATGTTTTTATAAGGATGATAAATATGATAAAAGATTTTAATATCTGTGTTGATGTAAGTCATTTTTATATAACATGAAAAATGACTTTAACAAAAGATGAATATAATAGATAAACATGCAAGGAATTTAAAAAAAGAAAAACTTCAATAACATGAGAGAGATCATGTAACAGAAACTTCTATTTTCTTATCAATCTGATAAATGTATTTCATGAAAAATGAATGTAATGTGCAGTATCTAATAATAATAATCTTAACAGATCATACCTTTGATCTGTTAAAGGATTTTTTGATGACTAGGCTGTTTGAATGTAATCTACATTGGAAAGGAGATAGTTAAATAATACTTCAATAAAACTAGAAAAATTACTTGTAACATTTCAACTACAAGAAAAGAAAAAATATATCACTACCAACTTTGAGGGGGTCCATCCAAAATGATCTCTAATACTAATATAAAATTTAACTAATTCCTCTATTAATTTTCAGTAGTATAATGTAGCAGGAAGTGGGATAAAAGGTTAGATAGTATAAAGTTATTCAATAGCTATTGAGCTATCATATTTTTAGCTTACAACTATTGATTTGCATCATGCACAAGTGATTTTAAAATAAATAGTATCAGTGATCCCTCCACCTGTGAACTGTGCCTAATTATTTGTTTTCTTTATGCAAAAAATATGAATGCTATTGAAATTCATTGTCACTTGTACAAAATTTATGGACTGAATATTTTTGAAGGAGATACTGTATAAGACATTGATGTAAGATATTTCAAAATAGCTGAATGATCAAAAACAATTGGCCTGCTTCATTTTTGTGAAGAATGAGCTTGCGTGAATGCAAAGATTTGAGAAAATTGGCACTTTGCATTAATTGAGTTTTCACTTCATTTTCCACAAATTTCATATACCATCCTATATGAAATTATGACAGATAAAGTTATCACAAATTTTGTTCTCGGTGGGTCTCAAAGATGTTTTTAGACAATCATAAAACAAAATGAATAGTCTCAATACTCACTTTCTTGGAGTGAAACCACAATTATGGACACAAATTTATTGATCACATCAAAATGTTCATCAAAACTTGAGTTTGATATGTCAATATTGAAACAAAAAAAGAGAATCTATGCAATAGGAACTCATTTGTTCATCAAACAAATCAAAGAAATTCAAGCAAACATTGACTTCCAGGAAACATATGATAATTATCTTTTGGGACTGAAAAGGATTGATGCTTCTGGAAGTTACGGCACAAGGAACCTAAATCAATTCCAAAGTGTATTGTGAGGCATTACAAAAATTTCAAAGAACCATTCAAAACAAAAGGTATGGTATGCTGACTTCCCATTTCATTTTTCTGCATGATATTGCTCACCTGCATTCTGTGGCTTGTACTTGAGAAATTCTTCAACATTTCAACTGAGATTTGTTTGATCACCTGCTATATGGTCCTGATATTGCTCCAAGCAACTATTGTCTTTTCTGACACATGAAAAACTTGTTGAGTACACAGTATTTCATAGATAATGAGGAGTTCAAAACTAGAATGCAGACATGACTGAGATCATAGGCAGCAGATTTCTTTGAAGAAGAAATTGAAGAACTCATTCCTTGATTTGACAAATGCCTAAATTCAAGTGAGAATATGTGGAAAAGTAATTTAAATATGTAGATAATTTTGTATAGATGTTTTTTGCCATACTTATTGTAATTTTTATAGCTGATTGGAAGTTACTCTCTAAACTGCTTTTGCAATAATAAAGGACATTTAAATTATTTCATTCCTTACTGTAATTGTATATATGTAAATAATTTACATATATTTTAAAAACATGTAATTTTTGTAAAAATATCTTGAAATGCCATTTTTTAAACTTTAGAATTGTATAATGTATAATACCAGTAAAAATTAAATCAAAATAGTTGATGATAACAGTTTATTATTAGCTATTTTGATTTAATTTCTTGATTTTTTATTTTGAAAAAATAATTTTGTTTACTGTTGTTGAAGAGATTATTATTATTATTATTATTATTATTATTATTATTTTATGCAGATGTAATGCATTTTTGAAGTTTGTAATCTTGAAGATATAGTATTTGTATTTTATGCATATAAAATTTTATTATTAATAAGTATTTCTTTTTTTAATAATTGAAAGATTAGTTAAAAAAAAATTTTTAATATACAATATTTACTTTCAGAAAATTGTATACTGTGTTTACTATTTATATAAATATAATGGCTTGTGAAGATTGTGCAACAAAATTTGGTGTTCTGAAACGCAGGGTATGTTAATATAGGCTATTTCTCATTCTTACCATCATTATAAAGTAACATAAAATAATTGAAATATGAACTATTTTTGTTTTGATTTATTAAAAATTATTTATTATAAATCTAATTGATGATATTTTAATATATTTAATAGCTCTATATAGTAAGGTAATTAATGAAATCAATGCTCTCTCTGCTAGATTTCACTGCTCTGCTGAAATTGCATATTAAAACAGAAAGACATTAAGGTTTGAGTCTTGATCATTTTTCTTTTCCTGAAAATCAAGGCATTTTTTCAAATCTCAATTTTTGGGACTATACAATCTTAATTATGAAATTTATTTTTAAGTAATATTATTATAAAATGTGATTCAAATTTAAAAATGAAAAATAATAACCTATCATGCATAATAGCATGAAAGTCTATTGGCTACTAGTAATGATCTTTTGTTTATAATAGAATGACAGATAATTTTGTAAATGAATTAATTTGGAACAGATAACTGAAATAAAAATATCTATTGTTATTCTTTTTCATTGCATTTGATTTATAATGAAACAGAGCATTTATTTATAATGTTGTTATTGTACAACATATAATATAATATTAATATAATATAACATTATATTATAATATTATTATAACATTTAATTTAATGTAATATATATATCAGCTTGAGTTTTTTTTTTAAATATACTGTATATATACACACAGTATATAATAATTAGGAATGGTGACTTTTTTTGCAATAGTGACAAAATACTAATGGTGTCGAATGATATGTGCTTAAGTATTTTTTTTTATCTATTAATCAATGTTTTATTATTATAAATTTATGACAAAATGCAAAATAAATTCAAAATATGAAATATACACATTATTGCAATATAAATGTGAAATCTTATATATATAATATATATATGTTTGAGTTTTTTTTTAAATATATATATATATACAGTATATAATAATTAGGGATGGTGATTTTTTTGCAGTAGTGACAAAATACTTATGGTGTCAAATGATATGTACAGCTCCGGCCAAAATGTTTGTCACCTCACCGGATATGTT
>AYEL01055921.1:0-13118 GCA_000484575.1 Olivierus martensii
TGTTTATCGGCTGAAAAGTATGCTCACGTTGCTTCGTCCTAAAGTTGCTTTGCTATTATTATTAGTAGATAAAGAAATTCTTTATTATTTATTAATGTCATAATTAATTTATATTTGTTTTATTGATAATTATTTCAATAAATGGAATTTATATTGAGGATGATTAGCGACTAGTCCAGCGTAAAATTTTTTTTAATTCGATATTACTATGCATGTAAAGCATTGTAACATGTGTAATAACTTGTATCCGCCATGTTGGTCAGTAGAGAAGCAGACAAATGCGTTCGGTAAATGTCAAGTCAGATGAGTCAGACGAAATTCAGAAGTCACGTGATCTATCCAGATTGATCTGAATTGCCGAATGCGCCTTATGTCAATCGGTACTCATCGTGACGTCATCAGTCTTTCACCGATGGATGTATAGTTGGTGAATTTAGGAACACACGGGTATTGAATTTAAAAACGCGCCCGTAGCGATTGATGTGTCTGCTGAACGGCAAATAGTGATAGGGAGCGCGATTATTGAAAGAAAATGGAGCCTGTTGCAAACACCATACGATAGCAGCCGATTTTTTTAGCTCGATCGTAGAACAGTTATATTTTTATAATTTGATTGATATTTATTTGCTATTAGATTTTCATGAAGCAATGCTGGTGCATTAATACTATTTTACACCATTAAATTCGTATACTTTAATATATTACAGGTTGACTATCAAAAATCCGGATTTTTAATGTATATATATGCTGTACATATTTAACAGAAAAAGACTACTTGTACAATGCTCTAAGGATATAAAATTAAACACTGAATGGAAAATGAAATTTTATTGCTAAAATAACTGAATTAAAAGTATTGAATTTAAAAACGCGCCCGTAGCGATTGATGTGTCTGCTGAACGGCAAATAGTGATAGGGAGCGCGATTATTGAAAGAAAATGGAGCCTGTTGCAAACACCATACGATAGCAGCCGATTTTTTTAGCTCGATCGTAGAACAGTTATATTTTTATAATTTGATTGATATTTATTTGCTATTAGATTTTCATGAAGCAATGCTGGTGCATTAATACTATTTTACACCATTAAATTCGTATACTTTAATATATTACAGGTTGACTATCAAAAATCCGGATTTTTAATGTATATATATGCTGTACATATTTAACAGAAAAAGACTACTTGTACAATGCTCTAAAAATATAAAATTAAACACTGAATGGAAAATGAAATTTTATTGCTAAAATAACTGAATTAAAGACTGTAGTTCTACAGAATGTTAATACAATTAAATAAAATAGTTCTACAGAATTTTAATTTTATATAATAGAGATTTTATATAATGCCAATAAGCCAACTATGGCATATAAAAAAAAACGCCAACTATGTCTAAGAAAGGCCAAAAACAGCTCATTTAGTGGCAAAAAAGGCAATCTGGTTGCATGACTAAGCATCTGATTCTGGAGTACAGCGCCGTCGAAACAAACTGCGCCAACGCGGCAAATTAAGAGTGCGTTCGTAGAAACGTAGGCAACAACCCCCAGTCACACCGGTGACGAGCATAACCGTTCTTTAAAATGACCGATGCCGTTCGATTTACCGCGACAGAAACGACTCTGCCGAGATGATGGGTTACTAGTATCACGTGACCAGGTTGCTTTATTCCAAGATGGCGAAAAACTGTTTATCAATGTTCTGAATGCCCATTTAATAGTTTAAGCTACATAGGTGTATTAAATCATCGCTGATTACAGGAATTATAAAACGGCATCTTATTTTAATACTTTGTATAACAAACATTGTATATATATATTATCGCGAGTGATTTTTCTTAAAAAACAGTTTTCCCAAATGGTAATAAATTTTTTCCTTTTAATATTTCTTTCCTTTAAAATATAATTAGCAAATTTAATGTTGGTAAGTATTCAGACTCTTCATCATTAGCGACAAATAAATTTATTGCAGCTATAGCTGTTCGTTTTTTTTTTTTTTTTTTTTTTTTTTTTTTTTTTTTTTTTTTTTTTTTTTTTTTTTTTTTTTTTTTTTTTTTTTTTTTTTTTTTTTTTTTTTTACTTTCAAAACAACAGGCATGTTACAAAAATCATCATACACGTGATTAAGCGACCAGTGTCGTTAGTAGAAATACATCTCCAGCTTCGACCGACGACGTCATCCGGTCACGACCGGGCAGTTTCTGTAGGTTGTTGCCTGCGTTTATACGAACGTACCCTTAAAAATGCGCTCTGACATTCATGCCGGAAAACTGATGGAACCGGAATATTGATTGCCGGATTTTTGAGAGTCAACCTGTATCATCTGCTCCTATGAATGTTGGATAATGGCTAGCGGTAAATGAAATCCGCTACCAAACGTGACGTCACTCACTGAACAGGTTCGATAGTAGCGCTACCTCGAAGACGCGTTCAGCAGAAAATCTCTCAACTGTTCCACAACGGTTGAGTCTGCTGAACGCAACAATTCAAAAGAAAAAGAACGGAACAGGTTCCTTTTCTTTCTGAACGAACTATGAACCGACCTTAAATCCATTCGATCTCACGTATGATTATTGTCAAGTCCCCTAAAACAGCTGTTCTCAACCTATGGTATGCGTACCATAAACTGTTTTTGAAAAATTATATTTAAATAATTTATTCAAAAATAAAACTGGTATTAAAAAAAGAAATTAAAACTATATCTCCATTATATATTACTGCCTTTATCAGCTCTTTGTCATAGATAAAAATGTCCAGACTTATTGCACTATAGGTCATATGCATTTTGCGTAATAGTTTTTACGCTGTCCTTATAGGTTATTTTGGAGTTTTCTATAGTGGGAACTAGTACGAGTAGTCAGTCCATTGCATGCAATGTTAAATTACAATTAAAAACGCTGTTTTTGTTTTTCATACAACCAAAGCGCAATAATCGCAATTTTTCAACATGCACAAGCGTAGCTAAGAAATGTCAAATTATTAGTTTGAAAATTATTATGGTAATTATCTTTCGGTTACCAAAAATCTAAATAAATATTTTTTATTTGCTTACCTATTTTTTTTTTTTATTTTAATGCCAAAATATTTTATAAATGGTGGTAGTACGGAGAAATTTTGATATTCTTTGAGTGGTACGCGAAAACCAAAAGGTTGAAAAATCCTGGCTTAAAACGAAACAACCAACACTCTCAATGTCATACTTACAATTTAGATTCGTTCATTTATCCAGTTATAGAAAATTCCATGAAACTCAGATTCTATTAGGCCGATTATCTAGATCAGCGTTGATTTATGTATATCATATCTATATATCAACTGAAACGAAAATATGATAGAAAACAGATTTTTTTTGAATGAATGGAATTATAAATGTGTCTGTGATTTCTTAGTACTCCTCTGAGAGCATCCATAAACTACGTCATGCTATTTCGAACATTTTTGACTCCTTTCTCCCCTTATTTTTCATCTGAGCAAGCTTGACTGCTTTGACCTTAATGTCTAAATTTAAAGACCTCTCTCCTTAAAAATTTCTCTGATTTTATATAAAAATAAAAACATAAAATAATAGAAAATAGGAATTGTCTCACATTTTATAACAATGGAAAGTTAGTATTTATTTTTTAAACAATTAAGCTAAACATTTATAATTTATAATAAAAAATTTAAATTCTAGCCATTGTGAAAAAAAAAATGATGCTAGGGGGTATTATGTCATAATTTGCATGACACTCTTCTTCCTTATGTCATTTATTGTCACAAATTATACTTCGCTCTCCCAATAACTTCATGACGTAGTTTATGATGCTTCTCTATATATATAATGCAAATTATAGTATACAGTGCTTGGATTTATTACTGATTAAATAATTACTTAGTTTACCTGTTTCTGTTTAAAATCAGATAACTGTTAGACTCAAATTTTCCTATGTCAAATATCTTGGCTTAAGTACTGGTTTACTGTTTGTGATGTATAAATTTAATTCGTTTCTGTTGAAGATATAGATTTTATGGATTTTATAGGATAAGTGAACTAGTTCACTTACTTGTTAGCCTATAAAATTCATATCTTCTCATATTGTTTCATAAAACAATAATCTAATAATACAAAATTTGTAAGCCATGAAAAAAATTCAGTACTGTTTAAAAAATACAATAATTAGAATTTTTATTTTTAGAAGGCTACTTCATTTGTATTAGATATAATTTATAAAATAATTCTCTCATGAAGTGTGCACCTTCAAACAGAAAACCAGCTGTTTAATATAAAGAAAAAATTCTTGATTAGAAAGTTACAGAAAAAATTTTATTGGATAATTTGCCATTCAAATTTTTTTTTAAATTGAGAAAATAGTAAATTATGTAATGTTTAATAATTAAAAAAAACTTAGTGATTTATAGCTCAATTATCATAAATAAGATTTGATTTTATTTTAGGACACAATTTTATTATCCACATATAATTTATGTAATACTGCATAAATATATGATTTGGTAGTTTTCTATTACAATGCAAAAATTTAACCTATCTGTTACCGATTGCATAGCGGAACTGATGTCGATTAATATCTTTGCTAATCACATTTTATTGCTACATGTTTTGCAGTAGAAATCACCAATATCAATTCATTGCATCTATATTACAGTTACATTCTTAACTCCAAATAACTCTTTAGGTGCAGCATTAGTCTCTCTATTCAATCTGATAAATAAACTGAAATTCATTCAGAATTTAGATTTACAAAAATTTTGATGCCAATAATTTTTTTGGTATTTTTAGATTAATTTGAATTTTGTGCAATACTATATCAGAATTGCAATTACAAAATTTTAATATGAATTCCCAATTTTTTATGCAAATGCATTTTTAGCAAATTCTATTGACAACATATCTAATGCATTTATTTTTTGAAAATGTCTCTATTTTAAATGTATTTACAAACATTGTGAACTAGTTATCTACTTAATATGGAAGATATATTTAAATTAATCTTTATTAGTTGTTACAGGAAATAATTCCTTTTTGTAATTCACATTATTGGCAATTGGATATTAACAGAATGTCTCTACCTTTGAATACCTCAAAAAATAAAAAAAAATCCCAACTGTCTGAGACAATTACTTTTATGATTACAAAAAAGCAACAAAAGAAGTGACATTCATGAATTTTCTACCCTCACGACTGACAAACCTTTTCAAAGAGGCACGAGACAATATTTCCTGATTCGGAATTATATCAATTTATCACACCTAAACAACATGGCACTTCTAGTCTGTTAGAGACAGCTGAGCAAATCCTATTAGTGCTTTGTCATCTGGTACTTCACTGGGATTTGATCCAGGATTCTACATAAAAAAAAAATTTAAACTTCTTATTAAGAGAAAATTAATTAATACTGATTGTATAGTAAACATCTCCATTGTTAATAACTTTAAGATAGGTTCAGAAACGAAGAATGATAAACAGACTCACTTATATTTTAAAATTTGGTCCTACTATCTTTAAAAGTACCTTTGGATAAAATCTAACGAATAAAGATTTTAGTCAAAAGTACTTTTGATTTTCTCTTCTTTTATTCTTTGTAAATCATTAAATTTGATTTAAATTTCAAAGCCAAATTAACTAATATAATCTTTCTATTGATCTCTTGAAACTTGTAATATTTTCTCATTTAAAAATAAAAGAAATATAAAATTTAATTTATTACTCTATATGTTTGAAAAATAATTAAATTCAGTTATAAATATATTATCATTTATACATGTATAAAAACATCTATACATATATAAATGTTTTTATAAGAAACAATTGTCCAGATTTTAAAAACTTAGAAGTAAGAAATATTAAGTTTTGCCAATAAAAAGTTTCTCTTATAGTAATATCACTTACCAAGGCAAAAGTAATTGCTCTCAAAGCAGTATTATCGATTAATTTTTGTAGATTAGCTGCAACTGTAAAGGGGAAAAACTTTTCAATGAAATTCAAACACTACATTATTATATTTTTTGGAAAATATTTATGAATTTAATAAACAAAGCACTAATTCACTTGTATAACATTTTATCTGAAATATTCACATTTTTATTGATTTTTGCATATATTAAGCTAACATTTAGAATTTTAATTTACTTAAAATATTTACAAATTGTATGAAGTGAATATAGGTCAATTATCTGAATTTTTAATTATATATAAAAATAGGTTTAAAATTATTTTGATGTCTAATAAACTGAATCTGCTTAAGAAATATGGGGCAACAGACCACTTAGTATCTCAACAAGGATAAGCAATTCTTGAAATTGGGTTTATTGGTTCATTAAAAGACCAATAAACTAAACTTGAACATCTCTTGAAAAAATGTAATATACAATTCAGTTGTTGATCCCAGATTCTTCAGTTGTGAAACTGGCATCATCATCTGGGTGAAAACCTTTGATATGAATGAATATAATTTCATTTTATAATCATTTTGTACAAAAGGAAAGTCAAAATTGTCCTCAAAGGAACTATTACTTTGTATATTTTTCTCAATAATAATAATAAGTTTTGTATTAAAGTTTCTGTCTTATTCAACAGCATTGGGTAAGACTATATAGAATTAAAAATTATTTGCTTATCTCTAAAAACATTGATTAATCCTATACTATAAATAAATAAATCAAGTCAAAGCCTTCATTCATGCAAAAGTACCATGCTGCTGATCATTTTTCTGACAGATTTTATTTAATATATTAGTGTGCTCTTCTTTCTACATTCTCTAGAGTCTCCTTAAGCAAATCCTCTCACACATTTTATATTCTTGTCTTACTTTAGACCAATATTACTTAACAAGCATTCTATATGTATTTCTCTTCTATAAAATCTAAAAGAAAAACCTCAGAATAGAATGAATATGAGATATGCAAGGAACATAACAGGAAAATTAATCCCCCTCAAAAGTAACCTTGCTTTTGAAGGGATACAAAAATAGTATTAAATTAAGGAAGATACAATAGTTGTAATAATCTTGTACAAATTTAAAAAGTCTGTTTAGAGATGCTACAGCAGGGGTGGACAAAAGGCAGCCAGTGGGCCAGATCTGGCCCATGAAGGCATCCTATCCGGCCTGCCGCATAAACTAGAATACATTACAGTTTCAAGGCCCGCATTTGTAAAATTCTACTCGAAAAGAAAAAAATAAATAATGGATATTCTGTAGTGTAAAATATAGATATTCTCGTCAGTGTATATGTATATTACCGAGTTACTTCAAATTTGATAATATAATTAACCATGAACATAGTAAATTTCATCATTCATATTAAGATGTAAATTTGTTTTTACAAAATTAATTACATAGGTACCTAATATTTTGTAACATTCTGATTTTGTATTTTATCAAATTGATTGTTACCAATCAATCAATTTGATAAAATACTTATGTATTTAAAGAAAATTATCTAAATTTATTTCTAGGACGAATTATTTTCTAATGTTTCTAATGAAAAAAATAGTTTTTAAGGATGCTTTTGAATTCTTTGCATACAAACAAAAACTAAGAAACAATAACACAAGAAAAATATTTTTTTTTTAAATAATATTGATACACAAATATATTCTTTGTGTAAATATCACAAAAGTGCAACAACACACGATTGCGAGATTGACAAGAATGTGCGCAGATAAATTGGCACACTCATTATTCTTGTTTGTCCCATGTGATGGTGAGAGAAATATGTTTGTGCAAGAATCAATCTTGCTTGAAATTTAGTCGTCATTTTATGTCAAAGTAGGTTTATTAATTATTAATAGATTAGCTAATGTTATCATCAATAATTTCATACATAATTATAGAATGGCACCATAAGGTTAAATTCGGCCTTAGATACATTTCAATTTTTATACGGCCCGCTTCGTCCTGAAGATCATTAATCCGGCCCTCAGCATAAAATAGCCCACCCATGCTACAGAATATTAGCATGTTTTTTTCCTCTTTGTAATGTTAAATAAAAATCTGACAGATGAATTATTAGCAGCATATGCTTTATGCATCAGTTAGGATTTTCAACTTGATCTATTTAATTATGATAATGTGTTATAATTTTTATATATCCTCTCCCTTGTCCAACAGTAAGCAGCAGACATGCTGCTTACTGTTGGACAAGGGAGAGGAGAAATTATTAAGACAGGTTTTTAATGTTCATTTTTTCTGCTGCTTACTGTTGGACAAGGGAGAGGAGAAATTATTAAGACAGGTTTTTAATGTTCATTTTTTATTGTAATAATTTAATATATCAATGCTAATATTTAAAAGAAATTTTGTAATTCTTAAATTAATGATTAATTTTTGTGCAAATAAGCTAATATCCTTCTAAAGTACATTTCTCATTTTTTTTCAAAAACTTTCAATGAATTAAACAGGCTCTGAAAAAGTCAAAATACTTAAATACAAATGATATATTAATATTTATAGCTATTTTGAAACTTACCTACTATTATATCTTTACCATCAACTAGTCCTGCTCCTACTAATTCAGCAGCTATACCATCTGACGTATCTGTAAGTATAAACTATTTTTATATTTTAAGCCAAAATCATTTAATGCACTTCAACATATAACTCAATATAAGTGATATACTATATTACAAATAAATAAATAATGTAATTTCTAAATAAATAACCTTTCTTGTCTATTTTGGAATGTTTATCAATTTTACCATTTCTCATTTTGTTAGTACAACATTTAAAATACTTCTGTTTATGAACATGATGTTTTTATAATTTAAAATTTATTCTTATGCTATATCCAAAGGTACTTATTTTATTGTATAATGAATGTTATTAATTGGACCAATTAAGAACATACATTACACATGTACATATCTTGTTTCAGATATTTGAAACAAGATATAATTTGAATTATATGAAATAATCATATAATTTTTTAAGTTTTAAAATATGAATATGGTATTTTATTTTCGAATGTAAAACAAGTTTGTAGCTCAAATGTTTATAATTATATAATTATTATTATTATTATTATTCTATAAAATAAAATAGGGACACAACACAAAGATATAAATTCAAAAATTTGTATTTATTGAAATTAAAATAATGTTATTTTTTTTATTTCTACCTGGATATGTTATAGCTAAAACCAGATGTAAGGAACATGAACATTTAAATTCTATAGGAATGTTTGACATTGAATTTGATTTATTAAATTGTACAAATATGAATGATAAATGCTTAGTATATATCTTAGACCAATTTGTTAATAAGTCAAATATTGGTCTGGTTTTTTATTAAACTGCTGAATCACACTAGGAATGCATTTGGCAGCAGCCACTTCTGAGCCCATCATATTGACTAACCAGAATTTTGAAATTAAACAAACCCAGAGTGGACCTTAGAGGTGTAGATCTCCAAAGTAGTAATTAACTGCCACACACCATATGGCCGTCCAGCCAATCAAATATTGGTTTGGAATTAATATAATTAATAAATATATGCTTATGTACATTATGTAACAAATGTTATAATTAGACAGATTTTTGGATCAGGTGAAGATTCTGCAGCAAAATAGTTATTATTAGTTGCAGATTAAAATAAATAATTTGTTTTATCTATTGAAATATAAACAATTCTTATTATAAATGGCATGTCAAGCCTAGTTATTATTAGTTGCAGATTAAAATAATTTGTTTTATCTATTGAAATATAAACAATTCTTATTATAAATGGCATGTCAAGCAATAATCCAAAAGTTTGTAGTAGGTGCATTTTAAATTATAATAATATATCAAACAATTTTCACAAATAATTATAGGTTAGGTTAGTTACATTAAGCCGCCATATCGGACAAAGCATATACCATATTTGGTGCGGCCACTTATAGAGTACATCACAGGCTGGCCAACACACGGGATGGGGTCAACCAGATGGCTGAAGGATGGGGGTTCAATGGGCCGGGCCCAGACCCCTCTTGAAAAACTGGAGGTGTGGGACCCGGATTTGAATTCAGATCCTCCAGGGTTGTAAGCCAGAGCTTTACCATGTGGCCATCTGGCCAACAACAAATAATTATAGTGCACTTATTATTAATTTTTTGTTTCTTGGAATGTTCAAATGATATGATAAAGAATCAGATATAAGTTTTTGAAACAATACTAAGAGAACTATACATAGTTTTAGCTTATAGAATTCAATAAATATAAAGTATATCATAACTAGAGTTGGAATAAAGCTGATTGTCTCAAGCATTTCCTACTTTATTTTGAATGCAAATGAAAAAGTATTAATCAGCTTGACATTCCATTTTTAGGTTAAAAATGGAACCTAAATTAATAAGTAAGTGAATCCTTTCTCTTAAAGGATAAATGTATGCATTTATAAATTTGTAATAAAGCAATATATTATATTTTGAATTGAAATATAAAAAAAATTATAATAATTGTCCATTATTCAAGATATATTCATTAATTTCCAGGTCTGTAAAAAATATATATATATAAATATTAAATAAATAGTTAACCTACTCTTATAATGATAAACATTTAAACATTTATATGTCAAATGTTTAAATATTATAACTAAATGCAGGAATACGTTGTATAGTGTGGTTTTGAACAACAAGGATTTGGTGTAATGCAGTTTTTATTATTACATATATAAACATTGGCAACACTGATCAGTGACCTCCAAGTGCCTCAGGTGATAATTGAGAGCTACGTTTATGCAGTAGTTTTTTGACTAGCTCACATATACACACATTCTATCCCCACAGCATTTTATTATTTACATTAAATAATAAAAGAATATTAAATACTAATGTTAAGTATGGATGAAAAGAGACAAAACGAAGAAGACACTGTTGGAGTAATAAAAAAACCACAAGTGGTTGGCATTAGAAAGAAACTTTAAATTATAAAATGTCACAAGAATAGCACTTCATTTGCTAAAAATAGTATGTGAGAATTCAATGAATGAGTCCTAATGTTTTAATTAACTTTTATATCAGTTTAAAGCTTGGTTTAAAATGATTTTCTTTGTTATTTAGTTAATAAAAATAATTTTTTTTCCTTTTTAACATTTTTATCATCCCAAATCTTTGTAATAACAAATTCATTATAAATAAACCTTGAACAACATGGTTTTGCATAGAATGGACACTTCTTGGAACCAATTAATACCATGCTATACATGGTATTCCCATACATACAAATTTTTTTTCCTGCAATAAAGCAAACAAAAAAAAAAAATTTATTTGTCTGTATTTAGTTTGATTTCTGCTTTTAATTTAGTTTAACTTTTTTTTGATCATCTGGCCCATTTGAATTATAGATATTCATAAGGAACAGAAGATATGTATTAATTTTGGAACTCCCTCAATTGTTCTATTCTGCAGATATTGCACCAAATGATTTTTTTTCAAAAATTAAAAGCATTTCTACAGTGGAAAATTTTTTCCTTTGAGAGATCATACAGAAAGAAAGAAATAAAACTTTTAACATTTCTTAAAAGAAAGTGATTTTAAAACATGTATTGAAAATTGAAAAAAAGAAATGAATAAGATATATAGAAAAAAAAGACTTATTTTGAAGCATATCAAAGGTAATTTTATTATATTTATTATTTTGTCTTGGATTTCTGGAATGTCCTGGAAATTAATGAAAACATCTTGTATTTATAAGTGCCTACCTCTGTTTGGTGTAAATTCAAATCTTATATCATTTAATTCTCTTCGTTGATTTCTATAATAAAAAAAAATATTAGAAATCAGTTTAATATAAGTATTCATTATCAATTGAACAAAATTATGTATCTATTCAAATTATCTATTCACAAAACTTCTGAATACATTCAAATTATTGATTATTCCTTATCTTTCAAGTCCTAGAATCTTAGTACATTTAAGCATTTACACTCTATAAAATAAGTAGAAGGACACAAGAAAAATTTTCACAAAACGTAAAAGAAAGGATTTTTTTATTCATGAAAAGTTTCATGAAGAACATAAAGGGATGAATATAAAAATAAATGACAATTGAAAATAATTTACAGAAATAGTAAATAATTTATATCACATCACAACTTGGCACTGTGAATAAAATAATTTACAGAAATAGTAAATAATTTATATCACATCACAACTTGGCACTGTGAATAAATATGTAAAAAAAGTAGGAGGACACTTACAAATAGTAAAGGAAAAATAAAAGATTAATATGAGGTTTTCTTTCCATTAGCACATATTACCTCAAAGACTCAATTTGCATAGAAACAAAAAGAGCTTGAATTTCAGTTTGGCAAACATTCGTCCAGACAGTGTCAAGAGCTTCCCGGAGTTCGTGTATAGATTCATATTGTCTGCCTCCGTCATAAACACGTTTAACCAAAATTGCCCAGATGTTTTCCACAATGTTCAGGTCTGGGCTTCTTGATGGCCACGGTAAAACCCGGACATTGTTGTTTGCAAACCAGGTTTTCACACCTCTAGCCGTATGGATGGAAGCTCCATCTTGCTGAAAAATCCAGTCTTCTCCACCTAGATCAGAGCCATAAGGAAGAAGTGCTGATTGAAGTAAATGAATGTAATCTGTATGTTTTAGTCGGCCATGTAGAAAGGACAGGCATGTTCTTCCCCCATATCCAAAAGCAAGCCACACCATCAAACTTCCTCCTCCTCGCTGTCGAGCTGAGTAATGTTACTCCTCATTTCCTTGACAATGCCAATAATATTGAGAGCTATCAGGACCGTCTAAATTAAACTTTTTCTCGTCCGAGAAAACAACAGACAACCATTCCGTACACCAAGACGTGTTTTTTAGCCCAGGCTAAGCGATTAACTATGTGTTTATTCGTCCACTTAGGATGATGCTTCCACTTTTTAAACTCGAAGGCTTTGGATTGCTTAACATAATTATAAATGGTTTGTCTGCAAACATGTGTTAGCCCTGTTTGTCAGTGGACCTTTGAAATGCTAGCACCTTTCTTTTTTAACTGTCTGCAGATGTTTCTCTGGTCATGAGGTGAGAGTTTTTTTGGTCTCCCAATCTTTTTTTCCTTCTCATGGGTTTCAGGGTTTCTTAGGAATGACTAAATAGCATTTTGGCCTACTTTAAGCATATGTGCAATCTCCCTAACAC
>AYEL01055926.1:0-29003 GCA_000484575.1 Olivierus martensii
AAAACATTATCCTTCTTGGTTTTTGTTTTTCCTTATAGTTGTTTTTGGGTGTATTAACATATGGTTTTAATAATAAACAGGGTTTCACAGTCGGATGGCAAACGATCTGACTCCAACTCACCTTTTGAAAAAATCCGACTCTGCCTCCCTAAAATTTGTAAGGTCCGACTCCGACTACGAGCAGTTTAAAATTCCGCCTTTGACCAGACTCTGCAACACTGATAATAAAAGCTAAATCATTATATATTGAAATTCTGTTCTAAATTGATTCTATAAATATCATAGTTGTTTTTATCGATTTGCAGCATTACTTACCATTGAAATTATTGCTCTAAGTTACATAAAATAGAAGAAAAATTCAACAATTATTGATGTACTACCTCTGAAAACATGATTTTGCAAGAAATGAGTGATCATAATTTCAGAAGTAACCAAATTTTAAAAGATCTTTTTGAGTTTTTTATAATGTAAAGCTAGAAACTATTGTATGTAAACTACTATATACCATATTAATTTAAAAAAATTATTTTATTTCAAATTTTATTTTTTAATGTGTATTCTTATTAAAGTTTTATATAAATGCAAGGGTAATTAAATCTGATATTAAAGAAATTATACTAATATTATTGATTAATCTGGATTTATATAATATTTTTATAAAACCACAGAAAGATAAGCATAAAGAAACTACACAAGCACTTCTAGCAGTAAGGGTATATGCTTTTTATTTGACTTAAGCTACAAACGTTTTCAGTTTGTTCACCGTTTTCAAATAGCATTCTAACTATAATATGTTTGAATCAGAAGACATATTAAAATAATTGATTCGAAAATATTATAGTTAGAATGCTATTTGAAAATGGTGAACAAACCGAAAACGTTTGTAGCTTAATTCAAATAAAAAGCATATACCCTTACTGCTAGAAGTGCTTGTGTAGTTTCTTTATATAATTTAAAGTTCAGGCAGTTAAAATTTAGTTTTAAGATAAGCATAGCCTGAGTATTTCAATAATTTGAGATTGACTCAGTCTTATTCATCTTGAGCTAGAGATTGTACAGTATATATTTATTATTTTTAGATATATTTAAATTATAAGAACATTGATCTTTTGTGCTATAGATAAATATACAATAATTCTTTTACTTCAGTATTTGAGTCATATGAAAAGTTTTATGTCTATGTGAACATTGATGCTATTTATTTATAAAATAATTTAAATAACATAAATTAGAATATTGAAAATCAAATAGCAGAAAATTATTGCAGAAGAAATAATGACATATCACAAATGTCATAACATATTGATCAATTTCCTGCACATAAAAAGAACAGTTTTCATAATTTCTTCCACTATGTGGTGGAAAAAGATTTATTATTGCTTATTGTAGCTACGTTACAAAATATTAAAGTTAAAATATTTTTTTCTAATAACTCAGCAGTATTTAATTTAATATATAAATTATTTAGTAAATGTTTAAATATATTATTTAGAGTTGTTTAATGTATTTGAATCTTTGTATTGGTGAATTTATCATTTTAAAATTTTCTTAATAATAAATATCAGAACTTCTCAAAAAATATTTTGATATGACATTTTGAATTTGAATAATTACACACACATTTAAACACTTGATGAAGTTTATTGTTTTATATTAAATTCATAACCAGTTCAGAATAATTTTCAATTATGGTTTTAAACACTATTTTCTTTGGAGAATCATGATCCGAACTTTTGAAGGAAGGAATTACTATTAATTTTTCTCAGCTTCATTTCCATCTTACTTTATTGTTACTATAAAATAGTTCTGCATTAAATAAAATTTTTACTATGACTTTATATTATATGCAGTTTTTAATTCTATCCTGTGTGTATATAACTAATATTTATTAATTTAATAAATATACTATATTTAATAAAATAAAGGGTAGTTTGTCATTTTTTAAATTTAAACTGTTTCAGGGTAAGCATCATGTATCTAAAGAATGGTTTACTCAAGCAATTGATGAGGATGACAGTTTTTACTTGCCATTAAAAAATATGTGTGTTGAATTTCAGTTATTAAAACATTATTCTCAAGAGATTGAATCTATACAGCTTTTAATTAAGGTTAAATCTAAGTTTAATTTTTAACATTTATTTATATATTTTAATGTTTTGATTTCCATTATACAATATTTACCATAAATTATTCTTTAACTGAAAAATGAAAATTTTTTAAATTTTGAAGCATCATTTTAGCATTAGAGATATGACTTTTTTTTTTAATGAGAAATTATGGATTTAATAATTTTTACATATTCAGTTATATACTGAATTATTTTCTTTAGGCTACAGCAAATAATAATCAGAAATCATCTTTCCAGTCTGCAGATGTAAATCACTTAGAGTCCTTATATATGATTGCTAAACGTCTTTTAGATAATGATCAATATGAAAAATCAGCAGAATGGTTTACACACATATTAAGTATATTAGAAAATAAAGGTGAAAATCAGGTTTGTTTGCAATATATAAATAATAATTAATAATTTAATAAAATATTTCAAATTAAATCTCTTTGATGGCTTTTATTTTAAAATCATTTTCTTAATTATTTTACAGAGTTATGTACACTATAATTGCACCTTTATGAAACTTCATACTATTTATCAACAAGCAGCATATGCTTATCTCTGTTCAAAAAATTATAAGAAGTGTGTTGAAATATGTACCAAGTTAATTGAAAATTATTTTCCTAAGGAATCTGTATCAGAAGAAATTAATTTGCAACATAATCATAATTTTGAAACTTACCTGTATATTGATGATGATAATACTGCAAAAATATTAGAAAATATGTCATCTGATATAATTTCTTTAATGTTGAGATCTTCAGCCTATTATCATTTGGATGAAAAGGAACAATCATTGTCTGATCTCAAAAAGTAAGTTAATAAACTTATTTATTATAATTTCTAAACCATTTTTTCTTTATTCAATAGATTATACAATAAATAATAAATATATTTAAATCAGTGATTAGAACTAGTCATTACTTATCATAAATCAATATGTAAGAAAATTGAAGAAATAATTATTTCATCCATTGTATCTTAATAAGATATACAGATAGTCTTGACTTAAATGATTCATATTTATAACGATGTAATCAGTAAATTCTATGATTGATGAATGCAGTTCAGTGGGTTCAAGTCTCATTCTCAATAGTCTGATATATGGAAAGTGTCCTTTATTGTATATGTTCTTATAGTTTTATGTTCTTTATGTTTATTAAGATAATGCATAGTGTTCTAATAAACATTATTAATGAGAAATCATAAATTTTGGGCATTTCCAACTAAATCCAGTTTAAGAACAGAGTTCAATCTAAGTTGTAAATAAAAGACTGCCAGTATATGCATAAATTAATTTCTACAAAAATAATATTTATATGAAAATTGTGTAAATCAAGACTAACATTTTTTATAGAAAATGGACATTCTATACAAGCCCCACTTTATGCAATTTTTATTTACGTGGTATTTTTGCAAAACCAATCTACAATGGTGAAGAAGAAAATTATACCTATCTAAAAAGATGTTTGCAAAACCACTCTAGTGTACAAGGAAATTATAGCTATCTAAAAGATAAGTATAATTTCCTTGTATTTTGGAAAATATTGATTTATAAATAATAATAATTTCAGTAAAAAATTATGTTGAGAAATAAAGTATGGATCGTCAAATTAATTTTCACTGTATTTTTATAATAAATTTGAATTGCTTTTAAATAATTGAAAATTCTGAGACAATAAAGAATATGTGATTGGTTCTTCAAAGAAAATATATATATATTTAGATCTGCTTCTATAATTAAAAAGAGAAATATAGGTAGATAAAAAGGTATATATGATTTAATAACAATTTGTATATGAATTTTATATTCTTTATCATATTGCAGAGTAAACTATAAATTATACAAGAAGTCCTTGGTTTACAATGGCGATGTCACTAATAAATTCTGTTATTGATCAATGTAAGCATCTTGGATTCGATTCCTTGATGTAATAGTTTGATATATGGAAGCCATTATTTTATATCTCCTATTTTTATGTTCATTAAGTTTATAATGATAGTCATCTCACCATTTTTGACTTATAACAATGGTGTTTGAAATTCTTGGAACTAAACACCAATCATATGTTCTGAATCACCTGCACATATCATAAATTTTAATAAAAAGTATTGTTTTCTCAAGAGAATGAAAATCATTCTTTGAGAAAATTGATTTATTTATTTGTTTGAAGTTGATTAATTTCTATAAGAATTAATCTGAATAGTTAATATATAGTTAAGTTTAATATAGATTGTCTTAGCTATTTATAAATAATTTTACTAAGTTAAATAATAGTAATAAAAAATAGTAATAAAAATAGTGTAAGCACTTTGTGAAGTCAAATTTTAAGAATTGTAAAATAAAAATTTTAAATATTTTCAGTTTACATGGAAATTTATTTAAATATTAATAAGAAATTATCCATTTTAAAAATACTTTAAATAATCATAAAATGTTTCAGGATTTTTTAATCAAAAATCCAAACTGAATTGCATTATATCTATAATTCAAAAATATATTTATCAACTTCATGTTTACATGAAAAATATTAATCAAAATCATGTAGTAAATATTTAAGATGAAATGTTGAACAAAATATGATATATCTAGTTTTTAAACAAATGATGAAATAACTCATTTCTAATCAAAAGCAATTTTACTTTAGTAGATATTGGTGCAGTTTTTTACAGCTGTTGTATTTAGAGATATTTTCCAGAGTTATTTTGTAATGACTTTTAAAATTATCTTACTTATTTGGCTTATTGTTTACTTTTATCTTAAAATATTATTAAATTGTATCCAAACTATTCTGTCTCAGGGAATGATTGCATAAGTCTGGAAGCCAATTAAATAATTCAACTCTCTACTTAGGCAAATTTAGAATTATACTCAAATTAAAAAAGTTCATTTTTTTGATTTGAATATAATTCTAACTTTTCCTAATTACCATTTTTATATATATATATGATACAGACTGGATAAGCCTACATTATATATCTACTTTTTATTCAGAAACATATTCATATATATATATATATATACACCACTGTTTGCAGGACAGTGGACTGTGGACTTGTAGTTGATGTGATGCCACTTGCACAGATTTTGATGGCTTTGAAGATAAACTGCTCTGATTTCTTTTGCCGTCTTGTCTGATACACTGAGTTACCCACTGCTCTTTCTTTTCACTAACAATTCAATCTCCAAAAAGGTTTGTAACCAGGCTTTAATCGACCTTTTATCTGATAATTGTTTACTTTAACTTAATCTGCTTTTTCTCTGAATGGTGATTTTGTTTTGGCAGGCCGTGTAACACACTATGCTTTCTCTACGGTAGATACCATCTTTTGTTCTATTGATGCCAGTTCCTCATATGAGCAGTTCTGCAATAATCAAAATATATCAGATAAAGTTTTTGGAATTTCTTTGTAGATTTCTCCTATTTATATAACTATGTATAGAACACTCATTAACAAATACAATTTATATATATTAAATTGTTAATGAATGTGTATATATATATATATATATATATTATTTTTTATATTTGCTTACATATTTAAATTTTTATCTGAATTATATTTTTATTGGTTCCAATTAAACATTTTTCCTGTTAAAGGGCACGTATCACATTACAAAACAAGTCTGATAGCCGAACTAAAAATGATATTAATAATCCTACAAAAAAAATAAAAATTGGTAAGTTCAGTCTGCTATAAAATTGTTGTTATTGAATTTAATAGAATAAAATATTTTAAACTTGAATCTGTGTTTAGAAAGTGAAGGAAATGAAAAAAATAATGAAACATCAACAGAGAATTCTGCAATTAGAATATTAAGATCACAAGTATTTAATAATCTTGGGGTGCATTGTATGCTACAAAAACATCATGAAGAAGCAATTCGACTTTTTCGAATTTCTCTTACATGTTATCCAGGTATGGAATTTTAAATATATATATTTAAATATATTTTTATTAGTTTAAATGTATGCTTAAATAGTAGTTTTATTGAAAATATTATTTTAATACAGGTAGTCTTCAACATGTGACTGCCTCAACTAACAACACTTGTACTTATAATAGCAATGTCATCAATAAATTCGATGATTGGTTAGTGCAATTGAAAAAGCTTGAGTACATGACTAATGGTTTAATATGCAAAAAGCATGCTTATTTGTGTCTAATTCTTGTGGTTTTGTAATGTAAGTGGAGCAATGTTTTGTAATTGTAGTTGTGTATTGATGTGAATAGCCCGTAAAGATATATCTAATGGACTTCATAAAATGCTATTAGTTAATGCAAAGAGATGAATACGCTCATAGAAATTAATAAGAAAACAACTTTATTATGATTTCTGGTACAGATTTTTACAAACACCACCCAGAAAATATAATTTGGTTATTTTTAAATCCTTGTCAGTTTTAAATTTATACATTAGGTTCTGCATGAATTCTTTAGATGTTTGATGGATATTGGCATAAGCAGAGATCATAACAGAGGACAGTTTAGGTGACTTCTGATTTGATTTGTACACATGTATAGATAGGATGTAGTGTTTATTATAGTCATCCCTTAAGTAGTATCAGTAAAAACAACTGAGTTAAAAGGCAGATATTAGTGTTTAAGCTAAGATCTAGTGCCTTGGAGTATGGGGATTCTATAAATCCATGATTTCTGTATCCATGTTTTGATTCATTAAATATGTATTATGTATTATTTCAAAATATTCTTTTATTTTCCAGAATAAATTGTTAGTTTCTGAATGTAGTATTCATGTTCTTTTTTGGCTGATTTCAGAATTATAAAAACTAATATTGTTGTAAATTGATGACTTTTTTTTGGACAGCAATTAAGTGTTTGCTAAGTCTAACTTTTAATTTCCATTTTATTTTGCCTATATATAAAAATAGAAATCACATATGTAGGGAATGGAGTATATTGTGCCTGGTTTTCTAATTGATTGGATTTACTCTACTCTTAGGCACATCGGAAGTCTGTATTGAGTGTATGGAAGAGCTGAAGTTCATTTATATTACAATACCAATGCTATAGTCCACTAAATTATTTGCAGTGTTATAGTGAATTGCCATAAAATAATGACACTTTTGGCAAATAAGCTATAAGCTTCGAATAAAATTATGATACTAGCATGATTTTAAAATGTAGTAAATTATCTGCCTGTCTATAATTTATTTTATAATCAGATGCACAATAATGTTCTGCACATTTCAATTGATTCTAACTGTTGTAAAATGGCAGGCAGTTGTAATTTTAAGTCATTCTCGAAAGGCTGAATGATTAGCAGTCAAACGAAGCAAACTGCATAGAAATATTTATTCAAAACTGAAAACTCAGAGGTACAATAACATAAAAATAAACACCATTTTTACTGACATTGTTATTTTTTTCATAGAAATCAACTGTTTCCATACATATTAATACTATCACAAAAGTTGTTAATATACCACTCCCATAGACTCAGTACTGACTACTGTTGTCAAGTATAGTTTTATGTTCATGAGTTACAATGCTAAATTTGTCTTTAAATTTGAGGCTAGTTGAGATTTGAATTGGTTTAATAAGTGTTTTAGTAGTACAAAAATATCCTAAATGTATAGAAACAGTAGTAATAAGATTTAGAGTTGTTATTTATTTACTTTATATCTGATTATTTAATAATTATTTTGTTAATTAGTTTTAAGAGATAGTTATTTGAAATGAATTTCTTTTTAATCAGAAATTTATGTTAAATAACTGATTTGAATTTTTTTCAAATCAATTATTTGAAGTAAATTTTAAAATTTGACAAGTGGGAAAAAATATTTCGATTTAAAATTTTATATTTATATTAGTTAGGGCAGTGGTTCTCAACCACTGTGCCACAGCACACTATTGTGCCACCAAACCTTTGATGGTGTTCCGCAAAAAATTAAGAATGAATTGTATGTATGTAATTGTATGAATCGTATATTAATAGTGAAATGTGGTTGGCTGGATATCCCTTTTGCAGTCGAACCACTGTACCGATTTCTATAAATAGAGTATCGTTAGAAAAATCTAACCCTCGAATTTCTGCAACAGCCAAAATATTTTGTTGTTATTCATAATTTAAAAATTAAATTAAAATTATAATTTCTCTAAAAAGACAAAATTCGCAGATGGTGCTAAACTTAATAAGACCTGCCATTTAATTATTCCATGTATGAGTGTGTGTGTAATCTGAATGTAATAAATAAGAATAAATATAATAATCTGTTAATAAAAGTTTGTTATTAAATCTAAATTATTATTTAAAAAATGTGTTCCTCAACAGAAATAAGGTTGAGAACCACTGAGTTAGGGTGTAAATAAAACTAACAGCATGACAGCAGGAAAAACTTTCATAATGTGAATAACTAAATTGTGTGATTTATTTAATTATTCATATTATGAAAGTTTTTCCTGCCGTCGTGCTGTTAGTTTTATTTATAGAGTTTGTTTGGCAGTGTAGAAATATTTTAGTTAGGGTATAAAAATGAAATTACAGCACTTGTGAGCAGTCCATAAAATCTTTATTCATCCAAAAAAACTTTATTTGGAGGAACATTTTCGGCTACTTTAAAGCCATTATCAACTCACATATCATAGTTCTATTGAACTGACTTCTATGCGGCAAACATCACATTCAAAATTCTGTTTTTTACTGATGCATTTCAAAAGAACTGAAAAGAAAATAATTATTTGAAATACTTCAGAAGTCAATGATCATTTTTCATTATGAAAAACAAAAAAATTACAAAATTATAATAAATTATTAATTATATACAGAATTCTGTTTCTTGTAAAAAATAACTTAATTACAAATATCTTAAATAAAAACTGATAATAAACAAAATTATTAGATCAACTTCAGTTAAATAAAATTCATAATAAAATAAAGGCAGCTTTATGCTCCTTTTACACTGCCAACGGCAAGGATCAAAGACTAAAGACAACAACCAAAGACAAAGATATACTTATTTCACTTATCGCTTAGTTGTTTACATCTATTCGAAGAACACTACAGTATATCGAGCATTGAAATAAATTTATTATGTAAAAAATAATAATTTTATGAACATTTAATTGCTTATAATTTGTATTTCATGTAAAATTTATGAGTTTCCCTGCCTAATAAGCTTTTAACTAATTAAGGCTCACATTCATTGTTTCATACATTAAGAGAAACGTTTTATCGCAAGGAACTTTATCTGGCAATTGCAATTGAAAAGCAATCTTCTCCAGCTATTTATTTTAAAATAATTCCCAATAATCTTTACTAGAAGTAGCATACAGCCAAGGTCTCTCTCGTGCGATCGAAATCAAAATTTCCTCCATTTTACTCTATAAAAATGCTTCTTTCTGATTGGTCGAAGTAGAACAACAACGATTAAATCTTGATCAAGATCAGAATGAATAGCGATATCGACCGTTTTAGGACAACAACGACTAACAGCAACAAGTGTAAATATATAAGCCAGCTTGACGAAGCGACAAAGACCGAGTCCTTGGGCGTAATTTTGGCAGAGTGAAAAGAGCTTTAGGGTATGCTAGTGGGACTATTTTGTCACAAAAGGACGCAAGAGGCAAATTACCGATGGAATATGGTAATCATCAATTAAGGGCCCCGGACATTAACTATAGTACTACGAAGAGAGAATGTCTCGCAATCGTTTGGGCTATTAAATATTTTCGTCGTGCCGGTTAAGGGGTTAATAATCAACGTAGAGTTGTTTATTAACTCCTTAACTGGCACGACAAGAATTTCTCGGCTTTGGTGAGAGTAACTGTCATAATGAGAAAAATTCTCATCATAAAATAAACTGTGTTTATATAAAACTATATTTGCAAATACAAAACGTTGCTACCGGATATTAAATAGTATTGTCTTTCCTTTCGGATTATCGAATATAATTTTATCCACGTCACGAAATTTTGCAATTAATAGAGATATTTAATTTTGTTAAATGATTATTTTATTCGAAATAAAACATATTTATATTTTTTATATTTATATTTTAAAACAGATTTATATTTTTCAGTAAATCGACTGTAAAGAATGACTTATTAAGAAATTTTAAAAAATAATGTCGGTATTTAAGTTCGTTAAATCGTAAATTACCATTAAAATTTTATTCGAAAACCAGGCCATCGTCGCGTCGCTATAATTAGCGCCTCGTTGCGATCTTGTGCTACAACGAATCCGGGTTCTCGAATTTTTTTAACTGGCAATTATCGAATTAATACTCGACGTAAAATTAATTATACTATACCGATATAATTGATGGAATATATTTTCAAGATAACTTTAAAATTTCTCACTCTATATTTATATTAAATATTGTTTTTATTCTAAAATCCAATAAATCCTCCTCTTCCCGGTCGGGGATGACAGTAAAACTTTTGCCAACTGCCTCCGTTGTCCGTTCACGTGCACTCTTCTTCCATCATCTATCCTCGTCTTTGCCCTGCCTGAGACTCTAGGAGACGTTGGTCTAACGGCTAACCCTTCAACTGCTCTCTCTCAGATAGAGTAGTAACCCTTTCAACAATATTGCCACATATTTGTGATGCTGCCAATAAAATTCCTCATCATTTATTTTTTATACTATTATATTATAAATATAAATATTATCGAGTTTTAGTATATGAAGTCTCGTTTTTAAAATATTCAGTCATTGTAAATAATCTCTCTTCTTGACAATGAATTTGATTTTCCAAGTCCAAAATTCGAATACTCTCTTACACAAACCAAAAATATTTCTGAAGAAAAGAAAATGACACTAGTTCAACGATTAGCTAGAGGTAGAATTCATACATTGCAAAGCACGGAAAAATTGGTACCAATCGATAGGGGAAGTCGAGACACAAAATATCTCTAGTAAAGTAGGGGTCAAAGCTCAAAGATATTCAGGCAAAGTTAAACGATGCACACGGTTTAGCACTGTGCTTCGCCTCGTTACTGTGTGCAGCGCGACGCGTCTCATTCCCGTGCACTGTTACCTATCATACTTAGATGCCTTTATATCTCGTTAAACTTTGACCTTTGACCCCTAATTCATTAGGAATATTTTGTGTGTCGACCTCTCGTATCGATCGGTACCATTTTTTCCGGGCTTTGCAATGTATACAATCTTACCCAAATTTAACTTTTTACATATTTATTGTTTAGTTTACTTTTCATAAATTTTCTTGGAATTCGTTTTTTGTTTTGATTTTTTATTTTCTAATCAGCATGGGATTTCAGTCTACATAAAAATATCTAATTTTGATTTAAAAAAACACCAATCATTCGAACATTTGAAAAAAGCAGAATGAAAGAAAAATCAGAATTTATTATATATAGTATGGAATAGAGCAAAGAAGAATTCCTGCAAAATGATAATGATATGGTTCTAAAATAATTTGAAACAGATATATGTTCAGTACGGTATTGTCAAATTTTTGAAGAATATTTATGTTTATAATCACTGTACAGAATATATTAACCATACGTAAAAATATTCCTTACAAAAATCTATCTACACATAAATTTTATTTTATTTTTGCGTTAATCGATATGGGCAGAATTCTTCTTAACATCTTATGACTTTGAATTTTTATTTACTTATAAAAAGTAATGTATCACAATAAAGTTTTGAATAAATTTCAAATTTTAGCAAAGAATTACTATGGGATCTACTAAACAAAGAATTACTGTAAACAGGAAACAATAATCCAATCAGCATTTATTAAAAGGCGAACATGTCTACAAGCAAATAGCAAAATGTGCCAAGAAAAATACTTTAATCACATTTATTATTTATCGCACTTAAATTATCATAGTATATTTCAAAAATAACGATTTTGAAACAATTTACACGAAATAGAAAAGAAAAACATAAGACAAAGAATTAGAAAAAATAAAAAAAGACAGATATTTTTACATAAATTGAAATTCCACGCTGATTAAAAAAAAAAATAAAAAAAAGAACGAATTCCAAAAAAATTTATGAAAAGTAAACTAAACAATAAATATCACCATATGTAAAAAGTTAAATTTGATATTTTTATATAGACTGAAATTCCACGCTGATTAAAAAAAATTAAAAAAAAAACGAATTCCAAAAAAAATTTATGAAAAGTAAACTAAACAATAAATATCACCATATGTAAAAAGTTAAATTTGTTTGAAAAAACAAGTTATACGGAAAAAAATGGTATCATCAGCGTTGAAACAGAAACCATCTCCGACGCAATGTGTACCTATCGAATAGTTGAACTACAGTAAATAATGCTTTTCTTTTCTTTTGAAATGATTTTGATTTATGTCAGAGTATTTGAGTTTGGGACTTGGAAAATCACATTTATCGTCAAGAAGAGAGATTATTTACAATAACCATGAATATTTAAAAAAAAAAATAAGACTTTATATACCGGTACTAAATTTCGATAATATTTATATCTAATATAATCATAGAAAAAATAAATGAAAATGAATATTTATTTGCAGCGTCATAAGCGTGTGGCAGTATTGTAGAAAAGGGTTACTGCTATATGTTGAGAGAGAGCAGTTGAGGTGATAGGCAAGGCAAAGACGGGGATAGATGGAGGAAAGAAACACGTGAATGAGACAACGAAAGCAGGCGGGAAGAATATTTATCTGTGACTCCCGACCGGGAGAGAATTTTTAGATTTTATATTAACTATTATTGCATTTAAAGTATGTGACGACAGCGACACTAGATCATGTGATACCATTGAACTGAGACTGAATGGAAACATTCTACGCACGCACTGAATCAGCTTGGGAAGCACGTGGTTTAAAAATAATAAATAGTTCCACGACAGGGAAGATTTCAGTAGTGATTAATCTGTTCGCCGCCGTTTTTCGTCTTATGAATGAAATATGTTAGACGACGATATATTCTATACCAGTTATTAGATAATGTGGAAGAGGTTTTTGATCATGATTGACTTTCAAAGAAATTAATTATTTTTTAAATTAATTAATATTGGATTTGATATGTGACGACAGGGACGCTGGATCAAATGACTGACATCTTACCATCGGAAAACGACTGAAATTGAAGACATTCTACGCACGCGCAAAATTAATTTGCGATGCAGCGAACATAACTACGCTACGCGAAGGTCATTGCGACGAGAAGCGTTTGGGATAGCATGACTATGTTTTCATTCCGGCTTTTCTCGTATATCATTATTTTTTCCGCTGTATATATTTCCTCAGGGTGTGTTACCATTTTTATAACTTCAGCCTCTTCCCATTTTATCTTAACATTTACCTCGTAAGCCCTCCTCGAAAGTGCTGTCGTTAGGTTTCCTGCACTGATGTTATGTTTGTGTTCTTTTCACCTGTCTCTTAGGTTTCTTGTGGTAGCACCTATATATATCTTTTCTTTATTTGCATCGTTGTTCAGGAGCGGTATTATATAAATACCTGAGCCTTCTTGTTTACTATAATCATCTTTGATGTTTCTTAGCGCTTCAAAGACCGTTCTCCCTCTTTTATAGGCTGGTTTCTTTTTGTCTTTTCCAGTATCCTTCTGACAGTTTTGGAGGTCCTCATTTTCTCCGGTATTACTTTGTATTTATTCGTAACCTCGTGGTTCTCGTAGGGAGAGGACTGTTCTGGTTGGTTCCTAATTCTGCCAGTCGAATTAGTTTCTTTCAATATTTTCTTAACAAGTGCCTCTGTATAGCCATGCTTAATTGCTATATTGATTATATTTCTAATTTCTTTATGCCTTAAAATACTGTTGCTACAATGAGTGTTAGTCCTGTTTATGTATGCTTTAATAGCCGCTTTTTTATACCTCCAAGCGTCATTAGACCATTTAGGGATTATTAGGGGGGGTCGCCCCTGGTTTTCTGTATACGGTTGTGAGTAAAGTCATCCCTCTTATTTCAATACTTATGTCTAGGAAATGTATCTTCTCTTTTCCTTTTTGATCTAGGGATAGTTTTAGACCATATGCAGGATCTGAAAAGGTTTGGATTAGATTTTCTGAGTGATCCGTGTTCTTCCAGAATACGAAAATGTCATCGACGTAGCGGAGGTACATGTGTGCTGTTGATAGCAGTGGTCGTAGTTTTGTTTCTTCTAGGGAGCGTATTATGATTTCTGCTAGCTGCATTTCCTAGACATAAGTATTGAAATAAGAGGGACGACTTTACTCACAACCATATACAGAAAACCAGGGGCGACCCCCCCCCTAATAATCCCTAAATGGTCTAATGACGCTTCGAGGTATATAAAAAAGCGGCTATAAAAGCATACTTAAACAGGGCTAACACCCATTGTAGCAACAGTATTTTAAGGCATAAAGAAATTAGAAATATAATCGATATAGCAATTAAGCATGGCTATATAGAGGCACTTGTTAAGAAAATACTGAAAGAAACTAATTCGACTGGCAGAATTAGGAACCGACCAGAACAGTCCTCTCCCCACCAGAACCACGAGGTTACGAATAAATACGAAGTAATACCGGAGAAAATGAGGACCTCCAAAACTGTCAGAAGAATACTGGAAAAGACAAAAAAAGAAACCAGCCTATAAAAGAGGGAGAACGGTCTTTGAAGCTCTAAGAAACGTCAAAGATGACTATAGTAAACAAGAAGACTCAGGTATTTATAAAATACCGCTTCTGAACAACGATGCAAATAAAGAAAAGATATATAAAGGTGCTACGACAAGAAACCTAAGAGAGAGGTTAAAAGAACACAAACATAACATCAGTGCAGGAAACCTAACGACAGCACTTTCGAGGCAGGCTTACGAGGCAAATATTAAGATAAAATGGGAAGAGGCTGAAGTTATAAAAACGGCAACACACCCTGAGGAAATATATACAGCGGAAAAAATAATGATATACAAGAAAAGCCGGCATGAAAACATAGTCAATGAAAGGGACAAAGATGGGCTCCCGACGGCATGGAAATACGCCATAACCAACTATAGTCAAAACATATCAAATGAAGGACTCCTATCCTAGGCTTCTTAACCTTAATTATCTTTTATTTTTATTTTTATCTATTTTTCTTAGTTTCAGAAGCTTCAGAATATTAATAGTTAGTTAAAACTAAGAATACTTGGCTTTCTTAGTTTGTAAAGTGACTTTTAATGGAACTTATGAAAATTTAAACAGACGTTTCTCTATTTTAAATTTAAATTGATTCCAAAGAAAGAATAGAACTCCTCAGTTGTTCCTTAACGTTTGTGTTGTTAGAATAGAACTATGATATGTGAGTTGATAATGGCTTTAAAGTAGCCGAAAACGTTCTTCCAAACAAAGTTTTTTTGAATGAATAAAGACTTTATGGACTGCTCACAAGTGCTGTAATTTCATTTTTATATATTACCTCAAAGAGCAGCTTATTTTGTATTATTTTAGTTAGGGTGTCTGACATGATGATGATATACCACTTGACACATATAAATTATATTGTATGCTAGAAATTCCTGGACAATACTATATGGCTAGTAACAAATGAATTCTAAATTAATTTAGATGAAATTATAAATAATAGGCTCATTATTATACATAGACATTCAAAAATCTGGCAACCTCGGGACCTGAGGAATGGCGGATTTTTGAATATGCCGGATAATTGAAGGTTTATATATGCTGTATATATTTAATAGAAAATTACCACATTTACAGTCTTTAACACCAATACAATAATGAATAAAGAGCACTAATGATAAAGATAAGAGACCGGATCTCGACCTAGCAGGAGTTTATACCTATCTTTAATATTACCAACAATAGGCAAGAACTCTATGTAGGGGTCACTGATAGAGCTATAAAACACCGCATCCGGGAACATGCATCTGATATTGTTCATGGCAGACTTACTAAAGCATACAAGGATGACCTCCAAATAAAATGGGATGATGTGACACTAATTAGGAAAGTTAATAATACTAAACATAAATTTTTAGCTGAAGCTCTGGAGTTACATTGTATGAGTAGACATAACATCACAATCAATGATAAGCCACAAATAGATTTGTCACCTGCATTGCGCTACGTCATAGAGACACAAATTTGAAACCAACGCCACGTAACGTCAGTCAACGTCGTACATAGCAGACTACAAAATCTTTTATTTTATATTATTATTTTATTTACAGATTTAATTTTATATTATAATGTTTATATTTATATTACAATTATATCTATGTATCTAGTTCTCTACTTAAATTAAGTTCTATGCTTGCACAATTCTAACATGATATTTATAAAAATTTGAATTTTGAATTATAAGAACACATATTCTATTTATGTTCTTTTTGTGTTATTGTATACATTGATGATTGTGTAGCTGTTAGACCGAAAGTACTTCGTTATTCTGAAATAAATAGCTGTTAGACCGAAAATACTCCGTTATTCTGAAATAAATTAGTTTGTTAAAGTCACTGCTGCCATTAGTGCTCTTTATTCGTTATTATTTACAGTCTTTTAAAGGAGAAAAAAAACACTAAGTAAAAAAAATAACGAAATTTTATTGTTCACCAACTAAATAAAATACAGTACAAATGGTTCTACAGAATTTTAATTCAATTTTAATACATGTAAAACTAAACAAAACAGATCCTCAGAATTTTAATTGAAAAAAGTAAGAATTTTAATTCCACAAAATAAAATACCTGCACTATTGTACTTCAGAATTTTAATCATTACATGTACTGTGCCTTCAAAAAGATGCTAAATAGCAGATGGCGACAGTGCGGAGAAATTTGAAAATATGCTTCTGAAATTCACTAAATAATCCGGATTTTTGAACGTCAACCTGTATTTAAATTTCAAAATTAAAATAGATAAAAAAATTTTAAATTTTATCGCTCGTATATAGATTTTATAATGTAAAGAGAGGAAAGAAATATTTCTTTCAAATCTCCCATATGTTAAATAATAACCCTCAAAAAGAAGCTAAATAGCAGATGGCAACAGTGCGGGGAAATTTGAAAATACGCTCCTGAAATTCATGCCAGAATACTGAATAATTCGGATTTTCAGTTGCTGGATTTTTGAATGTCAACCTGTACATATATTAATATTTTAAAATGTTTTAAGTAGTGTATTAAAATATTTAAAAAATTTTAAGATATTTTAAATATGTAGTAAAAATGCCAATAATTTAATCTCATTACAGGAAATACAGATGCTGCCTATAATTCATCATCATTAATTGCAATACTTAATCATAAAGAAGAAGCTGTACGTTCCTGGATTAAATTCAAGAAGGAAGCAGAAGAATTTAATTATTTAACTTCACTAACTACTGAACAGATACAATCACATGAACAAATAATTAAATGTTCAGAAATTGGAGAATTTCATCCCAAAATGATAATTTCAGATAGAATAAGTTTCTCACCTTCCATATATTCAGTAGAGTTAGGATCAGTTCATCTTTTGAAAGGAATTTACATTCCATTTTATATTAGCTTGGATTAATATACTTTTGGGACCTAATTTATAATCCAGTAATTAAATTATATATTTGTGAATGAATTAACAGTTAGCAATTTTTCAGACTTATTCATATACTACTTAATTAATTCATATGACTATTATTTTTAAAACAGTCATACATACAAAATGGTTATATACTTGAGGAGTAAATGATGAAACAAATCATCAGTTGTTAAAAAGAAATAAATTATTTTTCAATTCATTTAATATGATTTTGCTCTTTTTGGTTATACTGTTTCTATATTATAATGTCGATACCTCAAGGAAACTGGAGTTTTAAGTTTTTTAACATTTTTTAGCATAAGTAAAAATTGCCTTATACTTCTCTTAAGGTTCAGCTCTAATCAACTATTTAGCTCTTCTTTCTAGTTATTTGATGAAACTGCTGACAATGACATTTTCCAATAACAGCCTGAAGGAGTCTCTCTCTCTCTCTCTCTCTCTCTCGCCTTTTCTAAAGCCACCCACTCTAGTAAGTTTTTCCATACCCTCATTTTTTTCCACTCAGAGATTTCTAAGGGGCAGGGCCAGTTCTAACTGTGAGCTGCATCTACACCCATGGAGGAGCCGGATGTTGAAGGTCAGGGATTGCCAGGCCGGGCCCAGCACACCAAAAAACTTTTCAGGAGATGGTGCACCCGTGTCCTCCTGCGTGGCATGACAATTTGTTACCACTCAGTCATCCGGCTGCCATACCCTCCATTAAAAGTTATGGCAAAACTTGCTGTTAAGATTCTCTTCCCTATCAAATCTATACCTTTATCAGATTCATCTGAGACTATTTCTCAGATTCTCTTTGTAATAGAGACCAAGATACCTTAGACCAAGTAGACAGTTAATCTAAGACATCTATCATCCAAGATTGTTACTCATTTTCCATACCCTCATTTTTTTCCACTCAGAGATTTCTAAGGGGCAGGGCCAGTTCTAACTGTGAGCTGCATCTACACCCATGGAGGAGCCGGATGTTGAAGGTCAGGGATTGCCAGGCCGGGCCCAGCACACCAAAAAACTTTTCAGGAGATGGTGCATCCGTGTCCTCCTGTGTGGCATGACAATTTGTTACCACTCAGTCATCTGGCTGCCATACCCTCCATTAAAAGTTGTGGCAAAACTTGCTGTTAAGATTCTCTTCCCTATCAAATCTATACCTTTATCAGATTCATCTGAGACTATTTCTCAGATTCTCTTTGTAATAGTCCTATACCTTAGACCAAGTAGACAGTTAATCTAAGACATCTATCATCCAAGATTGTTACTCATTAGGCTTTCAGTACTGATTCTCTCTGCCATGATTAATATTTTATCACTAATGATATAATGAATGCTGATGATTTTTACAAATCAGTAAGTGCACTCTTCTTTCAAGGACATATTCTATAGCATTTCTGATCAGTTGTTTGATTGTCCTCTAATTCACACTGATAAGATCAAGGACAATAAATACCCTACTGTTTTTTGGCAAGTTCATTGTTGGATGTAGATCCATGGACAATCTGCAGAAATTATCATAAGATAAGATAGAATATACATATAACTCACTGAATTTACGAAAATTAAGTTCTAATCTTCTGAATTAGCCTAAATTCCTTTTATTGTTATCCTATTTACATCTGTTGTTAAATTTTAATGAGTGATGATCGCAAAAATTCGTATAATGTATCAGAGCTGGATTTGCATATAAACTAAAGAAACTCCAATTCAGTATAGAACATTATAAGATCCTTCACCAAAATATTAAATTCATTTGTACGTTCTCTTAAATTCTACAGTTTAGTATTCACAATAAATCCAGCTTTAGATATATCAATGATTTACAGACAAATGATACAGGATAGTATAGCTTTCAGAACATATATTGTGAAAATAACGAATTCTTTGAAAAGAACAAATCACATCAATGCACTAAATTAATATAAATGTTTCCAATTCTGTTATTTAATAATCACCGAATACGTGAAAAAGTTATTCGATCACTGAAAACATCAGTAACTAGGAATTTTGTAATTAAAAACTACTTGTTTCCAATTCTGTTATTTAATAATCACCGAATACGTAAAAAAGTTATTCGATCACTGAAAACATCAGTAACTAGGAATTTTGTAATTAAAAACTACTAGCAGCAGTGAATTCCAGCATTTTTCAGAAATAAGGTCGTCTCGATGCTCTCCAAAATATTTAGGTTAAGTAAATTAAGCCGACATATCCTCATGGGATATTCTTTATCTGGCAGAGGCCGCATATAGAACCCATCACAAGCTGGCCAATACTTATGATGGGGTCATCGGAATGGGCCGAACCCCTCTTGAAAAACTGGAGGTGTCTGATCCGCATTTGAACCGGGAACCTCCAGGGTGATAAGCTACCAGGTGGCCATCCTGCCAACTTCAAAATATTTAGAAAATATTTAGATTTGTATGAAATTCAGATTTTTATTCGTATAAAATAATTATGATGAATAATTTTTGTGTATGACAATTGGTGGTAACTTTTACGATATTTGTGACTTGTTAGTAGTAATATCTACTTTTACTCGTATAAAATAATTATGATGAATAATTTTTGTGTGTATGACAATTGGTGGTAACTTTTACGATATTTGTGACTTGTTAGTAGTAATATCTCCCTTTATTGGTGCAAAATCATTGGTAAATTCACAGCGGGGTTCTGACGTCACAGAGGTAAGCAGGGATGTATACATGCAGGGGCTATGACGTCACGGGGCTGGGTAACAGCGGGAATGACGTAACGTGGGTTAAGACGATTGGGAATTATGAAAGTGTTTTAACCTAAGCATGTGTTTTTGATAGTGATAAATTTTTCAAGTTAGGAATTGTAAAAAATACTTTACCGCAAATTGTTGCCATACTATATTAAAAATCACAAAAAGAAAAACACGAAAATTTCACATGTTAAAAAAACACGAAAAAAATAAAATAAAATTACCATAACATATTAAAAACATAAAAAATTTAAATTTCTATAAAATAATAAACATAAAAAAAACAATTTACGGTTTAATATAAAGTATTTTTTACTGATTCAATAAATAACATAAAAAAGAAATTAAAATTTCAATAAAAAAAAAACAACAATTTGCGGTAAAGTATTTTTTACAATTCCTAACTTGAAAAATTTATCACTATCAAAAACACATGCTTAGGTTAAAACACTTTCATAATTCCCAATCGTCTTAACCCACGTTACGTCATTCCCGCTGTTACCCAGCCCCGTGACGTCATAGCCCCTGCATGTATACATCCCTGCTTACCTCTGTGACCTGCGGGTATACTTCCCTGCTTACCTCTGTGACGTCACTATGTCATATACTATGATACACTATTTTGATTTTAATGAAAAATTTACTTTGTTTCGATTGGTCTTATCGGATGTATACGGATAGATGAAACTGATTTTTCAAATCGGTGAAACAAATTAAATGCTAAACTGCAAGAACTGCATCGTTTTGTGCTAAATTTCTTACCAAAAAAATCAAAAAGCCATAAATGAGAATCTATATATATTTGTATAGAAAAATACAACGATCAAGTTCCAAACAATTGTCTTTGAAGATTGGCCGAGTGGAAACGCTTCGGCGTTCCACTCTGCAGGACCCGGGTTCGTCTCCGGTCCCACCTCTTGAAAATATTTATCATGGTGTCCGGGCATGGCCCGTCAATCCCCGTCCTCCACAATCCGGCTGACATGACCCCTCGCTGAGGTGAACAGCCTGTGGAAGGGCTTGTTTCGCCCCGCCATATAGTATTCTACCTGAATGGATTGTGGTGTCATCTGTTGACAAACTGGAGATTTGGGACCGGATTTCAACCCGGTACTGTGGAATGCCACAACTTTATTATGCAGCCATCCCACCGCCAATGATAGTTTTTTTAATGAAAAAGTTCCTGTTATGATTATTTTTCAAAATGTAATTAAGAGAGGATATATTGCATAGAACTGTTTTAATGTTGAAAATAAAGATAAACCTTATGAACACAAGAATATCAGTCATTAAAAACAAGATATATTACATGGTTTGTACATAAAAATTCCTTAATATATTAAATTTTTATTATAAATAGCTAAATGATTACAGTACCATACAGTATATTTATTTCAAACTAACATGATGTATTGTTTCCAAACAATTTAATTAGAACAATATTTTGAAATAATCTGTGTGAAATTTATTGCAAAGTTAGAATGCAAAAAAAAACTATACTAACTTACATGATCATTTTAATCATAATTAATTTATGAATTCAAACCACATAATGTAAATACTGTACAATACTTTTTATAATGTTAAAATTCTCATAATTTATATTAATATATTATACAAATTTAAAATATAATATTTATACATACCACATTTATATACAGGATGATTCGAAAAGATTGTACCAAAATTTACAGACTTGTAATGATCTCCAAACTTTATTGACTGCCCCATAAGATAGAAAAATAAATGGCGCGTATCCCCAACTGATTGAGCAGATATCTATTGCAATTAGTGTTTTAAAGAGAAAATAAGGCCTTATGTAATATCAAAAAAAGCAATAATTGCACATTATTTTTATTAACATAGAAGCATATTTGTTTTCCTTATTAAAATTTAATGAGAAGAATTGGCTTGCATTTGTTTAATTATTTCTGAAAATGCTGGTTTGATGTTATCTGATACTGCGATACGAAGGTCTGGTTCCAATCAATTTATTTCGATATTTAGTTTTAATACTTAGTGATCTAGCAGCTTGTAGAGTCTACAAACAAAATATAAAAATTTTTTACACTACCCCCAGGTATCGTCTCACGTACACCCTGGGATACGCGTACATCACTTTGGAGAGACTATTGTAGAGGATAAAATTCTGAGTGAAAAAATCTAGTGGCGTTTTTTGATTTGAGGCTCAGTTTAAAAGATATAACGCGTAAAATTTTGTGACGTCATTTCCGGTTCGGTCAAAAAAACTTTAAAATATGCTTATTTGTGTTTTTAAAATCATCTATAAATTTTAGAGTTAAAAACTATCCTAAAAAATTTAAAGCATCGTGAACAGATTGTTTATTAAAACAGCGACCGATTATTTAAATGAAACGTAATTGTTTTTACAAACGCAGCATTCATTTTCGAACAGCAATTTAACTTTCGAAAATTAATTCTGCGTTTGTAAACCAGGAAAACTACAGTTTACAAACTGCGTTTGTAAACCGGATACTCCAGGCTTACCACCCTGGAGGTCTGGGTTAAAATCCGGGTTCCACACCTCCATTTTTTAAGGAAGAGTCCGGGGCCGCCCCATTGAACCCAATACTTCAGCCATCCGGTTGGCCCCATCATGGGTGTTCGGCAGCTTGTGATGGACGGTATAAATGGCCGCCGCCAGATACAGCATATCCCATAATGATATGGTAGCGTAATATAACTAACCGCACGTAAAAATTTTTTCTTTTTGTTTTGCATTATTAATATTCTTAATAAAAATGAAGTTTCTTATGTGGAATTAAAGAAAGTTATTTGTTTTTAATTGGTACTTCAAATAATGAAATTTTTAATATTTTAATTAATATTATATACAGTATATGTGAAGCTAAATAATAAGAAAAAGCAAATCAGTCACTTTGAGGATAAGATAATATCCAGTTTCATTTATTATAATTCTTTTTTTGTTTTAGATCAGGTCCGACGAGCAAGCGACGCGACGTTGTACAATGCGATACTACAGTCGGCCGAATTGGCCGCGTGGAAACGCTTCGGCTTTCCACTCTGGAGGACCCGGGTTCGAATCTCGGGTCCCACCCCTTGAAAATATTTATCATGGGGTCCGGGCCCGGCCCGTCGATCCCCGTCCTCCACAATCCGGCTGACCCCTCCGCAGGGGTGGGCAGCCTGTGGAAGGGCTTGTTTCGCCCCGCCACTTAGTACCGATCCCCGTCCTCCACAATCCGGCTGACCCCTCCGCAGGAATGGGCAGCCTGTGGAAGGGCTTGTTTCGCCCCGTCACTTAGTACTCTTACTGAGTGGAAAGTGGCGTCATCTGTTGACAAAAAAATGCGATACTACAAGCGACAGAGATGTGATATGATATTACGAACGAGAAAACAAACTAATAGACATAACCTCGACGCGTCCACGGATCCACGGATTTGCATTGATCCCATGCTGGTCCCCAGAACCGGATTAACATAGTAGCAAAAGTACCATATGCCACGGGCCCCTAAAAGTTCGGGGCCAATAAATATGCCCACGCCAATAAATATGTACATAATTTTTCGGTCATAACAAATTTGCTCATGCTTAATATAGAAAAAATTAATATTTAAGCAATAATGTTGAAAGTGTTGTTTGATAATGATAATTACTATGCAAATTAAAACTGTGTTAAAATATATTTGTGTTGTTTGTTTTTTTAACATAGGGCCCCCTTCTTAACATATGCTACAGGCTTCGCTCTAGCTTAATTCGGCCCTGCTAGTCTTACTTGTGTATCGTAGCGCGGCGTAGCATCGCCTGCTATCCCCCTCTATGACTGAAATACAAACTAGTTTGGTTTTTTTTGCATATTTTAGGCCCCTTTTCCAATCAGGGAGATTACTAAGGGGGCTGGGCCAGTTCCTTTTTTTTGCATATTTTACGCCCCTTTTCCAATGAGGTAGATTACTAAGGGGGCTGGTCAATTCCAACCACGGGCTGCGTTTTGGAATGTAACTCCTTTTTTGCAGTGGGCCAGATGGCCGCGTGGTAAAGCTTTGGCATACAACCTGGAGAATCCGGGTTCAAATCCGGGTCCCACATCTCCAGTTTTTCAGGAGGGTCCTGGCTCGGCCGGTTGAATCCCATCATTCAACCATCTGGTTGACCCCATCATGGGTGTTGGCCAGCCTGTGATGGGTTCTATAAGTGGCCGCCGCCAGATAGAGTATATCCCATGAGGATATGGCGGCTTAATCTAACTAACCTAACCTTTTTTGCATTAGATCCAGGTCTCATATAACATGGTTTCTCACAACACGGTGTTTTTCACCGTGTTATATGAGGGATACCTGTATATTAAAAATTGTTTCTACGTTCGGAAAAGTAGATCTTAACCCATCGTTTATAAATTTGCATACATATTTTAATTGAAGAATCTTCTGCTTTTTATCATTTTTAAAAATTGCTTAATTTTACTAATAAATTTTTCTGAGTCAATATTAATCCCATAAGTTTGCAAAATTTTATTAATACTAATCTTATACTTATATTGGTCTATATTTGATTTTTTTATATAAAACCACATATAATATGTCTAAATAACTTTTTTCGGAAATTAGCTTTTCGCAAATGACATTAAAAATATTAACAATGAAATTTTCTTTCCCGTGTAATATAACAGAGCTGGCCAAATCGCGGCTCGCGAGCCATATGCGGCTCATTAGTACCTCCAATGTGGCTCCATACCATTAAAGTCAATAAGTAAATAGAAACAAATTACAGAAATAATATTTTTTTATTTATTGTAAAAAGTAGTATGCATCTACACGAAATAAATGCATCTGAAATAAACAATTTTTGAAATTATTATTAAGATTAACCGAAAAACTGATGCTGTTCTCATTGATCCAGAAAGAAAATGCGGCTCTCGAGTACTTGAGATTCTCCTATGTGGCGCGTAGTGACATGAAGTTTGGCCACCCCTGTAATATTATCTTATTATTGATATCGAGTCACAATCTGTGGTGGTCAACGATCTATAAATACATACTGGATGGATTCCTCAATGTAAAAAAAAGAAGCCGTCCGTAACATTTATTAGGGACTCCAACAACATGGCGGCCACGAACGTAAATTCGACAATATAGCAAACTGATTGTTCTGGTGGCCAGACGTATCCGTTTTATGTTAATAAGTGTGATAAGTAGATTATAACAATTAATAAAAAGAGTGTAGTACCCCAACAGCGATTATACTACGTGACAGCCCCATTTCGGCGGCTTTATTTTTGCTGGCAACTGGATAATTAGCGGAATCCATCAAGTATTGGTTGTGATACAGCATAACATCCTAAAAAAATCTGTTCGGAGACTATCTAATGGTTTCAAAATTGTCAGAAGTCTTATGAATTATGACAATAACAGTCACGCCAATAATAATTAAAAAAAGATCTAATACAACCAATAAAATCTAGTTAATGTAAAATTGACGTTAGTTGTGAATATGCAAAAAAGATATCGTAGAACTGGGTCTCCGCTAATCAGTCAAACCGTAGTTCGGCTGTAAGCGTAGATCGAAGTTAACACATTCGAAACCTTACAACTACGTTGACGGACTTCCTTAGTTTTATATTCTATATATTTCGAATGTGTTAACTTCCATCAGTTACGGCCATGCCTAACAACAACAAATAACTTTCTGATAGAAATTTAGAATAGAAAACTAAGGAACAGAGATAAGCTAAAAGACATTACACAATAATATTTTTATTCCTACTCTTCTACGATTGTGTGACATATGTAGGTAACAAAATATCTATTACCCTCATGGTTTTTCACTCAATGGTGATACGTTTACAGGGCCGCCGAGAGAAATTTTCGACCCAGTGACAAGTCTGTGGTACGGGCTCCACTTAGAAAAGTGCACACTTTGGTATAATAAAAATAGCCATATAATACATTAAGCATTAATTTAAAAAAAGTGAACAAAATTCGATACATTACACACAACGTTATATATAAAATAATTTATTTTGGTACGGCTGCTTTAGATGCTCTGGCGGATGCCTGCGAACTATCGGACACTTTATGTGAACGTCAGGACCCGAAGGTCGGGCCCAGTTCGATGCCGGGCCCGTGACAAAAGTTTCGCATATCACCCCCTTTCGGCGGCCATGTTTACATACATGAATTTTATGTAATACAGCAGTTCTTGTTTGCTCTTTCCTTAGTTTTTATATTCTACACTGACGGAAAAAAAAATCCCAACACCAAGAAAGACTTGTGTTAGATAAACACCGTCAGTGTATATATTTCGAATGAAGGCGGGAGATCTCACAAATTTTTTAGCAGCCTGTAGTTTTTATATTATGAATTTAATATTTAAGAATAAGTATTTAATTTTGCAACTAGGTTGTTTTATATTGTTGTTTGTGATAATTAAAGTTTTAAAATGTCACCCCATAGAGAGTGAGTCCCAGCTTGCGCCTAATGGTAAATGCGACCCTGAACATTCTATTATATTTGTATAGGTAGGTACTGAAATGAAAAACAGTTCGAAGTGTTTTTATTTCATTATTATACATTATTTCATCATTATTCATATATTTCATCATTATTCATTATTTATATATTTAAATAATAATTGCTGTTATAATAAAGCTAAAAGTTATTTTTTGTCAACAGATGACGCCACTTTACATTCTGGAAGAATACTAAGTCGCGGGGCAAAACAAGAACTTCCACAGGCTGTCCAACTCTAGGAGGCTCAGCCGGATTGTGGAGGACGAGGATCGACGGGCCGGGCTAGGACCCCATGATAAATATTTTCAAGGGGATGGGACCCGTGATTCCCCCGTCCTCCCCTGTTGCATAGGAACTGCCACAACAGCCGTAGAAAAAATCAGAGAAACTTTTATTGGTTGTATCGACCGGTTTTTAAGCGTTATATGTGAAAAGTGCCTCGACTGAGCAAAACATTTTTTCGTATATCCTACAGCTTACTTATGCATGAGTCATCAAAATTCTGGTTGTTAATGCACAACTGGAAATGTGCATGCCATCCAGAACTGCTGTGCTTTCTTCAGAGAAGATAGCAGTGCTGGTGGTCTCATATACGCGGATACATATTGCGGCTGGATGGCGTGTGGAAAAGCTGTGGCTTACCACCCTGGAGGATCAGGGTCCCACACCTCCAGATTTTCACGAGGGGTTCGGGCCCGGCTCGTTGAAACCCTATCCTTCAATCATCCGGTTGACTCTATCATGGATATTGGCCAGCCTGTGATGGGCTGTATAAGTGGCCGCCGCCAGATACAGCATATCCCATGAGGATATGGCGGCTTAACAACTAACCTAACCTAGCCGCCGGCCGGATGGCCGAGTGGTAACGCTGTCGGCGTGCCACGCAAGAGGACCCGGATTCGCGTCCCGGACTTTTTCGGGATACTGGGCCCGGCCCGGTGATCCCCGTCCTTCACTATCCGGCCCCCACGGGTGTCCCTCTCGAGGGCACCCACCTTGACGTGGTGAGAGGGCTTACCGGCTGTCACTATGCGTGGTTCGATAATAATGTTTTAAACAGTAATGAAAAAATAATAATCATATTTGTAATAATAAACATTTTTTTTATTTTTACTGTATTTGTGTGTGTGAAATAGGTAATTTTAAAAAATTGTACACTCGCACAAGATAGCTCTGCCGCTTAACTAATGAAAATTTAGAATTAATCTTGTGTTTGGCTACTACAAATGTCGAACCTAACATGAAAAAAAATTGTTAAATCAATGCAATCCTATAAAAAATTCTTTATTTACTTTTGATTATGTTGCTTTATAACAAGTAATTAATAAACATGATATGATATATAATTTTCATGGTTTTATGGTGGCCCTCCTATAAGTTACGATGAATCCATGAGGCCCTTGGTCTTAACAAGTCTGTGCACCCCTGGTTTAAAAGATATAACGCGTAAAAGTTTTGTGACGTTATTTCCATTTCAGTCAAAAACTATTTTTAAATTATGCTTATTTGTATTTTTAAAATCATCTATAAATTTTAACTGCTTAAAACTATCCTAATAAAATTTAGAGCATCGAGAACAGATTGTTTATTAAAATAGCGACCGATTATTTAAATGAAACCTAATTGTTTTACAAACGTAGCATTCATTTTCGAACATAGCAATTTAACATTCAAAAATGATAATATTCGTAAATGAATGCTACATTTGTAAAACAATTACATTTCATTTAAATAATCGGTCGACTGAACCGGAAATGACGTCTCAAAACTTTTACGCATTATATATTTTAAACGGAGCCTCAAACCAAAAGTTGCGACTAGACTTTTGTACTCTGAATTTTATCCTCTACAAGTCTTTAAATTTTGGCACGACCTTTTGAATCACCCTGTATATAGAGTATAATTTTCTATGATGTCGCAACGATGGTTACAACATTGTTCTTCTATGTTAATGTTCTTCTTGCACAGGGTATTAAAATAAATAAATAAAGTTAAATGAAATAAAGAAATTAATAATAATAAAAATAATGGGTGATAGTGAAATTTTAAAGCTAAGTCCAAAAAAATGCACATAAATGATTTAACTATGTCAATGTGGGCGGCCGAATGGCCCAGTGGTAACGCTGTCGGCGTACCACTCGGCCGTTGACATTTTTTTTTTCTGCAAAATATCAAAAAAAAAAAAA
>AYEL01055932.1:0-12037 GCA_000484575.1 Olivierus martensii
GTCTCTGGGGAATGCAAAAGGTAGTTATAGTACCCATCATTCTCTCCTCTACAGGAGTAATCCCTCATACACTACACAAAAGCCTCAAAACACTAGATCTACATCCAAAGACATACATAACACTACAAAAACGATCTCTACTCAATACATGCAACATAGTAAGAAAGTTTCTCAACACTGACACAGACAGTCAATTCACAATTAAGCATCACAAGTAGCTATGTCTTGACTCGTGTCCGACATAGCACTTTGACCCGGAAATATTTCGTGCCCACATTGATGATTATAATAATAATAATAATAATAATAATAATAATAATAATAATAATAATAATAAATATGAAAAAACAGCAAATAATGTTTTACAACCACCATGTACATTCTGATTTTAATTTTAAAAATATTTAGGTCACTATATATATTTATATACTGTATATATTGCCCCTAAAACCAAAAGAAATGAAAAAAATTCATTGTTAACAACTCATTCTTGAATTGCCCCATTGAAAAATCAAATTGCCTCCTTGTGGAGCGTGCGCCCCACATTGGGAAACATTAATTTAGATGACTGAATAATAGTATCAGTACAGTATAGTATGATGAGGAAATATGTCATACCATTTAGAAAAGTTATTTCAAAATTATGTTGGATAATGTAACCAGTAAATAAGGCAATTAAACAAAATTACTAGGGATAAAATAATCACCAAATACATGCCAAATAACTATAGTATATTGCAAATAAATTTAGAAATAACTGAAATTAATATAAATTAAATAATCAATTAAATTTAGCCAATGTGGCTCCATCTATTGACTAACAATTAATCTATAAAATTTAATTTATATGTGAAAATGAAATTTTTCCTGACCTAGAATTGAATCGGGGAGCTTTAAGATAATGCCCTAAACATTCTCTTCTGACTGATTCCATTATGGGTATTGAAACCCATGATGAGTTCTAAAAGTGGCCACTGCCAAATATAGGAGATTCACAACTTACAATTTAAAGTTCTATTCAAAAATTACATCTATTTTCTTAAAATTTTGATTTAGAATAAATTGCACACATGAATATATGGTACTAGCTATCATCTGTTAGTTTTAAAAATACAAATATCAACTGGTTTATTATACTATACTTTGTATAAAATGATTTTAAAATATTAGTACTGTTCATCCAGCTTAGCCACGACCATTGACGCAAGTACGCATGCACTAACTGAACAAGTCCAATGACAAAATAGGGATGACAACTTTGCACATGGATGTTTTCAAATGCAAGATAACTGAAGTTGAATGGACTTATTGTAATGTTGAATGCTAAATGATTAGTTTTGACGTTGGAAATAATATATTTAATGCACATAGATGTTTTCAAACGCAAGATAACTGAAGTTGAATGGAAGTTCACACATGGATGTTTTCAAACGCAAGATAACTGAAGTTGAATGGAAGTTGCATATGGATGCTTTCAAATGCAAGATAACTGAAGTTGAATGGAAGTTTATTTTGTCAAGATTGAATGATAAAATGATTAGCAAGTATGCATGCGCTAACTGAACAAGTCCAATGACAAAATAGGAATGACAGCTTCACACATGGATGTTTTCAAATGCAAGATAACTGAAGTTACTTTGCACATGGATGTTTTCAAACGCAAGATAACTGAAGTTGAATGGACTTATTGTAATGTTGAATGCTAAATGATTAGTTTTGACGTTGGAAATAATATATTTAATGCACATAGATGTTTTCAAACGCAAGATAACTGAAGTTGAATGGAAGTTCACACATGGATGTTTTCAAACGCAAGATAACTGAAGTTGAATGGAAGTTGCATATGGATGCTTTCAAATGCAAGATAACTGAAGTTGAATGGAAGTTTATTTTGTCAAGATTGAATGATAAAATGATTAGATATGACGTTGGAAATAGTATATTTAACAGAACTTAATATATTAATTCAATAGACATTGGAAATAGTATTTTTAACAGAACTTAATATAACATTAATTACCATCATTATACCGACTGCGACTCCCTTTCATGTTTGGACTGATTCAGCTTAGATAGGCGCGGCTTTCGTGGACGGACAATATGCTATTATTTTCAACATTTCTTTTTAATGCAAAACCTAATTGTTAAAATATTTATATTTAAATTTGAATACAGTAGAGTCCTGATTTTCAAAACTGAGCAAACCTCATATAATCAAAAATTTGGATAACAGGTTTGCTAAATTATTAAATAAATTTGATTTGAATATATTAGTATGATGATATATATTTTATTTTCATTTTAGATCTACTTATTAAATATAATGACTTTAATTGCATAATTTTTTTTATTTTTGTAATAAAACAATTGCAATAATGTTAAAAGTATTTTATTGCATAATTTAAAACACTTCATTTTATTCATATATGTTTATTACAAAAAAAAGAAAAAAAAACAAAGGTGAATTTTCATTTACCAAAGATAATGAGGAATCCTGATTAAATAAAACTTTATTTGGAATTATCATATTAATTATAAGTGATCATTATATTGTAATAATTAATACACAATAATAAATTTAAATAAAAGCAAACAATAAGCCAAATAAGTAAGATAAATCGTTTATTCAAAAACGATTTACAACTGAGGCAGGCTACATGGATAGCCGAAAACATTTTTGAATAAACGATTTATCTTACTTATTTGGCTTATTGTTTGCTTTTATTTAATATCTAAAGTAAGAAGTTTTTCAATAAATTTTAATTAATTAATGATCATTATAAGTTAATTATTTATTTTTAAATTTTTAACTAGGTTATAGAAAATTAACTATGATTCAATTTTTTTTAATTTGATGATGTGTTTCAATAAATTACACTGTTGCTCATGAAAATTATAGAAAGGAACTGAAAACATTAATGTATCATTTTATACTTGATTGAGCAGACTGTTTATCAGTTAGTCAACATAGCAATAATAGTAGTAATTTTTATCCAAAAATATTTGCAGAAACCACATTCAAACTACCAGCAGCATTTAGAATCAATCTTTAACAGATTCTAATTTATTAAAAAACAGTAACCACACCTAGCAATTATTTTAGTAGTGTCTAAAAAAACAGAGTTCATGTAGCAGTATACAAAACATTTACACTGCTCTAAAGGCTATATATTTTATTAATTTCTTATCCTAATGATCTGTAGTCAATATATAGAGAAACATGCTTACTTGACAAAGATTTATCTGAGAAAGTTTGTTCTATATATAATTATTTTATTCAAAATTAATATACAATATTTAATCAGTTCTATATTAAAAATGATGTAGATTAAGAAGTTATATCAAAAATAGTCTTTGAAAAATAAATCTATATTTCTATGAAATAAGTTTACTTCTTTAACTAATTACTAGCTAGCACTGCTCTTGTAAAAAGCAATTATTTTATTATATATTGTTTTAAATACGTATAAAAATTCTTTAAAATATTTTTCATAATTTATTATTATAATAAAGGTAATAATACAGGGGCTCCTCTACTTGTGAACATAATTGGTACGCAAGTTTTATTTGTAAATCAGGTTATTCATAATTCAGATACTATTAGATGTCTATTTACTAAACTACATTAGAAAAGCACATTATAACATTTAGTAAATAGACATCTAATAGTAAGAGTTAAAGCAGTTTTCTTAGATTATATTTTCTAAAAAATTCAGATACTGCTGTTATTTTGGCTCCAAAAGTATTGAAATAACTATGTACTGTGTTTTGTAATATATTTTACAATTGGACCAATTAAATATTCTTATTTTTCATATTTGAATGAAAAATATATATAAAATGAGGACTTTTCAGTATGTTAAAATACTGCCATATGTTAACTGTACAATTTTACATTGCATTGGTTTTTAGAAAATTCTGCTAACAGATTGTTTAAAATTATTGAAGAGTGTTTGAAATTTCATAAAATTTTAAAACGGAATTTCACGTTCATAAATACGAAAATGTTCATAACTAGAGGAGCACCTATATAGTCTCTCTCACACACACACACACACACACACGCACGAACCTTTTTCACTAAATAGCACTAGATATTAAAGTAAACAAAGTTAACTTTTTTCCGCACACACACGCACACACACGAACCTTTTTCACTAAATAGCACTAGATATTAAAGTAAACAAAGTTAACTTTTTTTCAAATTATTGATCCAATTTATTAATTATTATGAATCAAGTCTAAAATTTCTCAAAAAAGATATGAAATCATGCAAAGTTTCAAAGCTGTGGAACTTTGAATTCTGAAATAATAAATGAACATATACACAAATGCAATAATAAGCTTTATGGATGATTTTAAGTAAATTTACAATACAGAAAAGATTGCTTATATATATATATATTTTAAATGATGATTGAAATTTAGCTATCTATTTGATTGATCTTAAGTTAAAATTATATTATATTTTTGTAAACAAAATGATTTAAAATTTTTTCCACAGAATTAATTTCAATTTATGGAATCCCAGGATTCAGTAATTTAAGGGATCCTAGGAATCCTAGGAATGCTAATAATATCAAAGAACATCTATATTAAAATAATATTGTTAGAAATTTTCACAGAATTAATTTCAATTTATGGAATCCCAGGATTCAGTAATTTAAAATTCTATCCTAGGAATGCTAATAATATCAAAGAACATCTATATTAAAATAATATTGTTAGAAATTATTTAATATTTTGTGCTGAAGCTAAAAGCAAAAATATTTTTTTAATCTATAAATTGAAAATAAAACAATTTAAGCTAAAAAATAATTGCATTAATATCTTATATGATAAATAAATAAATAATGTTAAGAAGCAATATAAATCATTCTAATATTTAAGATTTTTAGAAATATCCAAATCTATAGAGAAAAATATATTAAGTCACATCTGTTGAGAGATATATATCATATCTGATAACTTAAAAATTTAACTTTTGTCTTTAAATGTTTATTTCTAACAGTGAAAAAATTATTATTAATAAAATGCCACAACCAAAGTCAAGTTACTCCTGGATGAAAATAAAAATAATCCATAAAATTAATATAACTACACTATTTAATTTAAGGGGACTAAAATTAAAATTTATTTATTTATAGCTTTATTTATATGCATATTAAACTTATGTTAGGAAGAATCCATATAATATTGTATGTTCCAAGATACATCTGGTAAGTATTATTCTTTTGTATTTAAATATGAAAATATCTTAGTGACAATGTATATTAATCTTAAAATACTTTGGGACCAATATACGTATAAAGGATTCATAAGCATATATTATTTGTAGAAAAGTAAAATATAATCTTGGTTTTAAAAGAAATAATGATAGCATTTCTAAAAAAATACAGAAACTCTGCAATTTATGAAAATTAACTTGCATAAATTCTAGTTTATGTAAAAAGTTTTAATATTTCAAATAGATTATAAATATTTTAGAATCATCTTTATAACTTTTTTTTTTGTGAGAAAGTTCGAGAGAGTAAAGAGGAACCTCTTTCCACTCAGAGTACTAAGAGGTTCAAATGGTGTGTAAGATTGAATTGTATAAGTCAAAAACAAGGGAGAGTGTTTGAATTTAAGTAAAACCCCAATAATACAGTGGAAAAAGTCTGTGCGAGAAAAGTAAATACTTACTTGTTAGAGTTTGCAGCAGTCCAAGGTTTAACCTAAGTAAGGAAAGAAATACAGGAGTGAAAAGATATGGACAAAGTACCGAATAAAAGAAAACTGTAACCACAGGAAAAACTAAATGGAAAGGTAACTAATGTAAGATACAGGGAGAACCCAAAAAGCATAGGGAAAAGGCTCAACTGGAGCCAGGTTTACTGAACAATTCATTACTGTAATTTTACATGATAATATTGCAACAATAATTACAGTGCTGTTATAATGAGAATTAGACTTGATATTATTGATAGTAACAATAAATAACTATTGTAATATGATACACCTATACAATAAGTATCATATTACAGTATCAAATTACAAATAAATTTACTAATTTATTTGTAATTTATTTTTGTATTGTAATTTATTACAATACTTATATTGTTTCTCCTGTCTTGTAGGGAGGCTACTTTTCACACTTATGATTTTATCTTAATAAAAATCAAAAGTAATACAACTCACATAAATGAAATTTTTTTTTGACATAAGTTTTCTCTAAGTAAGACAAGTCTTGCCTAGTCAGTGATCACCTATACAACTTTTGCTTATTCTTCTAATACAGGAGTTCTTAACCTTTTGACGACTCCAGACCCCAATGGTCCCATACCCCCCTTCACTTGACTGTCGAAATAATCACCACCATTCCTTATAATAGCTGCTAGTATGACTTCCAAATATATCAATAGCTTGAATTTACTGTACTTTAGAGACAAGTCCCATATCCCAAGGGATATGAACCCATTCTAATATTAAGTTGCAAATATTTTTTCAATTATTATTTTAGTATAATTATGCTTTAAAGAAACCGTTCTAATACTAAATTGCAAATATTTTTTCAATTATTATTTTAGTATAATTATGCTTTAAAGAAAAATAATTTTCATGAATGTCAGGCAAACTATAGAATACTAATCTATATAATATATAAAGTAGCACACCATACATAGCATTAAATAAACAGCAGCACATCATTCCCTTATACAAGGGATGGCATATCATATTCTATATCTTGTTTTTACCATATTTGGATTGCAAATAATATATCATTCACAAGCAAATCATGAAATTTTATCTTGCATTATTACATAATTTTTATGTAATTTTTACAATATATATATTTTTTATATTATTGATTTCAACGGGATGATTTGCATCATTAAATCATTAGTAATAATAGATAATTTATATATAAATTTCCACATTTATACTACTAGAATGTAACATTTTTTAATATTTTAACTTTTTTCTGTTCCTAATATTCCCAAACAAATTTCCCTAGATTACTGTTTCTTTTAGAAAAAATTTCAAATGAATCATAAAAATTTGAAGACTTGAAAATTGTTATGATCAAGTGATTACTTGTTTATAAAATAACAAAATGCTGATATTGAATAAGGTATATGATGAAATCAAGGGAATTTTTTTAATTAAGACTTCTTATCCTTTTAAATAATTTGTAAAGTTATACCCTTAATGTGTATTTATTTGCATTAAATGCACAATTGATATTTATATTATGCATATTCGATTTTTTAATAAATTTTTTGAAATACATCACTTACTATTAAAATTTCTACATATTAATTGAGGAAAATATAAATGGAAGAAAACCTGATTAGTTTTTTTCTTTTCATTTCTATCAGATCGTATGCCAATTTTATGTAAACTTTTCATATGTATCACAGATAAATAGGTTATCTTTTAAAATTTTCACAATAAAAGTTTACATAAAATGATAGAGAAGTAAAGATATAACTGATGAATCCTTTATTCCTTAATTTACGTAAAAAGTTAAAAATATACAAAGTATTAATTTTGCAAAACATTAATTAAACTTCACTGCGTCAAAATGCAAAATTTTATACTGCAGCTTCATAAATATATATAGCAAACGTTTAAGAAATTGCAACGATAACATTACCAGTTGCATCACCAAAATGATGTCCTCCTCTATCGGGTGTAGTTCTCTGTCTCTGAAATAAAACTTTTCTTGGATTTCCACCAGCCCCTTCTGATGCCATGAATTTTCCTAAACACGAGTCGACGATAAACAACTGCGTATCCAAGCAAAATTTCCGATCGAAAACAAATAGCCAAAAATCCGCAAAAAACTAAAAACATTTTAATATTTTACCATGTATTTTACAATGTTTCCATACATCTTTAATATTTTTAATGATTTTTTATATAAAAATAATAAAATTATTGAATAAAATTTACTTTTAAACTTCAAAATGGAATATTAAAAAATTAAACCACCATGGATTCTATTATGAAGGGATTAAAATACAGTATTTGAAATATTTTTTATGCAATATTATTAGAATTTATGGGATAATTTGAATATTTACGGAAATCATAAAACATTAAATTAATTTGCAAAATCTTAGTGTTCAAGTTAGAGGGGAATGTGATAGAAAGCCTGTTTGTAAATTATAAAAGAAAAAGAAAGCCTGTTTGTAAATTATTACGATAAAACGCTATTCTTATTAAAATTGAAGAAAAAAGCGATTGAGCTGAGAGTCGCGTGCTGTGCTTCAACATTGAATCGGGTTCAAATCCTCTGTCCTATACTTTCAGAGATTTTTAAGAGAATCCGGACACGGTGCGGCTCACTAATTTTCCTCTGATGGTTGATCCTACCATAGGTGGGACATTCTAGTCCTCATCACCTACCATTCACACATATGATGTGAATGGCAGGTGATGAGCACTAGAATGTCCCGCCGCTTAATAAGCAAGAGTATGGAAAGAGAAGTAAATCCTTCAAAGAAGAGCTCCTTGTTAAAAATGTGAATTCAAAGTGATATAGTCGGGATAAAAGATAGTGTACTTTCGCAAATAGAAACTTTTTAAATATATACTTAAATATTCAAAATATATATTTTTTCTTCTTTTTCACGATAATAATGGAGGCTGTTCTCTTTATATTCTCACAGAATGGTAAGGAGTTCTGCAATACTTTTTGACTAATCTTATAATAAAAATATGGAAGCTGTGACGATTTTCCAGTGATTAAGCTGAAATAAAAAATAAATTCACATTCCATTTGTTAAAATGGAAGATTAATCAAAGTATAGCGGAACTCCTTACCATTCTGTGAAAATACAAAGGAGATAGTCTCCATATTAAAGAGCCAGAAAGAAACGAAGGAGCAGAAAAAAATCGTCACAGTGTGATTATTCTTAGATATCGGCTGAATGGCCGCAGTGGATGAGTGCTATGCTTTCAGTCTGGAGTATCCGGATTCAATCCTTGGATCCCACACCATGTTTTTACAGAAAGGGTTAGATTCGGATCGTTGAACTCCACAATCCGAACTCTCTGACCAACTAGGGATGAGCCGTCACGATCCGTTGACCCACTAGAGAATGAAGCGGCCGCCAGTGGGCATGGAAATGTCCTACTGCTTAATACCCAATTGCTGGAAGGAGGCGTAAAACCACACAAAAAACATTATTTCTAACATTTTCCCCTGTATTTTAATGAGAATACCGGAACTATTTAAAAACTCATAATGAACTCTGCGGATGGAAATGTTTATTTTATGAACAAGAGAATTGGGATCCGGGTTCCATGTTCTGTAAAATTTATATGAATGCATGGCTCAGTTCGTCCATTTCTGTCTTCAACAGTTCAGAATAACTCTTCCACAGGGGATACAGTCTGTGACAATTGGATAGGAACAGTCCTCGCTACGCCACATCGCCACTTATTGATCAATGGTCGGAAAGTAGCGATATCTGTTAATAAAAAACTTAAAAATGATCATGGAAATGGCTTTTTAAGTAGAAATCTATAAAACGTGAAATTTAAAATCCTCAAGTTTTAATCGAGGATAAGACGAAACAGATTCTTAATTAAACAGGAATATAAGACCTTTATTCGCAGACATTTTTTTTTGTCAACAGATGACGCTACATTCCATTCTCTAGGAATACTGTGACGGGGCTAAACAAGCCCTTTCATAGGCTGCCCACCCCTGCGGAGAGGTCAGCCAGATTGTGGAGGATATGGATTAACGGACCGGGCCCGGATCCTAAGATAAATATTTTCAAGGGTTGGGACTCGAGATTCGAACCCGAGTCCTCCAGAGTGGAATATTCACAGACATTTTGTACATCTGGATCAAATATTAATTTCGGATGTTTTAGTATTTTGTTATCAGTTTGTTGGTATACAATTGGTGATAAAGATCGAAACACTGATAAGCTTCCGATTTATTGTAATCCGTATATGGAATTTTTCTTTCTTCCGGACATAAATTTGCGAAATTTTCACAGATAGTATCATTATTAAGATTTTGCAAAATTTCTTCGTATGACTACTACAATAAATATTCCAAAAATATTTATCATGGGGTCAGGGCCTGGTCCGTAGATCCCGTCCTCCACAATTCGGCTGGCCCCTTTGCACGGATGGGCAGCCTGTGGCAGGGCTTGTTTCGCCCCCGCCACATAGTATTCTACCAGAATGGAGTGTGGCGTCATCTGTTGACAAAAAAAAAAACAGTGGCTGGACTATAACAACTCTGCCATAGGCTGCCCATTCCTGCAGAGAGGTATTAGAAGACGGGATCGACTGACTAGACCCGAACACTATGGAAGAAATTTCCAAAGGATGGAACCTGAGAATCAAATTCGGGTCCTCTAGAGCAGGGCTTCTCAAACTATGGGTCGCGACCCCAAATGGGGTCGCAAAAATTAAATTCAAACACTTGAATTTCAGTTTAATATGAATGGGGTCGCAAAAATTAAATTCAAATACTTGAATTTCAGTTTATAAGGGTCGCAAAAATTAAATTCAAATACTTGAATTTCAGTTTATATGTAAGGAGTCGCAAAAATTAAATTCAAATACTTGAATTTCAGTTTATATGTAATTACAAAAATTAAATTCAAATACTTGAATTTCAGTTTATATGTAATTTCCACAAATGTCCAATATTAACATTTGGACTATTTTCAGTGTAGTTGGCTGATTGTGTTCATTTTAATAAGTGTGTAAGCTGTGGTTGGTTGATTGTGTTCATCTTAACAAGTGTGTAAATGACTTAATGTAGTTGGTTGATTGTGTTCATCTTAATAAGTGTATAAATGATTTATATACTTGTATTGGCTGATTGTGTTCATCTTAATAAGTATGTAAATGATTTATGTACTTGTATTGGTTGTGTTCATCTTAATAAGTGTGTAAATGACTTATATACTTGTACGTTATTGTTCATCTTAATAAGTGTGTAAATGATTTATGTACTTGTATGTTTTATCATATTTAATATCTGGAGTCGCGAAAATCTTGTAATGAAAATGGGTCGTGAATGAAAAAAGTTTGAGAAGCGCTGCGTCTAGAGTAAAAAACCGAAATGTTTCCACGAGGTTCAATCCGGCCGAGAATAGAGATTGATTTGCTTTTGTACTATGACATTAAAGAAATTGGTTCTCTGAACAACTGATTATTCTGCCTGTTTTTTACTGAGCCGGTCTGATGGGTCGCATGGAAATGTTTCAGGTTTCCCTCCAAAAGACTTGTGCTAAATTCCAAATCCTATCTCTTGAATATTTTATTTGGGGGTTCGATCCCCACTATCGATTCCCGTTGTTTACATTCATGCTGTCTTCACATTGGGCGCGATTTTAAATTCAACTCTCTCCACCATTGATATACATCTAAAATGACGTCATAACAATCCATCAGTGGATGCTAAAGCAACTGTTTTTAATTTCAACACATGCACATCAAGATGGCTGACTGTTTGGATGTTATTTTGCAAAGTCGCGAATTTCAACGACTGTCAATTAATGCTACTTACAACTAAACCTAACGGTTCTAGCGACTCTGCAAATTCCAGAGTTCTGCCTGAGCTCAGGTCTTTTTCTAAGTTCTGATTTAAAACTAATTAATTACAAAAAACAATTTAACAACAACGTGTGTCTAGCTGACGAAACGAAACCGAAAATCGGAACTTAAATTAAAAGTACCGATTAAGTGTTAGACTAAAACAAAAAAAACAACGATGTTAGAACTTACACTAATAAAGTGAAGAAATTCTCAAACAAGTTAAATGACAAAAAAAAAAATATAAATTTATTAGACTCAAAACACTTACAAGAGTGTTAATAAATGCTTTATTGAAACTATAATAAAGCAACAAGAAAGTATCCAACAAAACTTGTTTAATTCAATTCAAATATCCCAAATCCACAAGAAAGGAAACTTAAATACTACTTTATTCTACTACCTCCACCTCCGATACAAACTTCAAACAATCGTCGATGTTTACAAGGAACTCAAATGTCACTTTTGCCAATTTTACGTC
>AYEL01055939.1:0-17745 GCA_000484575.1 Olivierus martensii
CCAAAAAGCCTCGACTTGCGTCGTCCTCGCTATATTATTCCTGTAACCTCCTCCTCACCTTTCCCAGGCAGGGGTTGTCTTACATCATTTCTAGATAGTTCCAAACAGCTCAGATGTCGAGTGTTGGACTTTACTTACAAAGACATCTGAATAAACTATCTTAAATTTATTACCTCGAAAGAGACAATAACGATATCAAATACATCCTGTTATTTTAACAGCGTCATCACATTCCTCGTCTTAAAGACGATACATAAAGGGGGGTTTCCGACCCCTACAAAAGTATCTACTACGCATCACATATATTAATTTTTAGTATGATGATGATATTACGATTAATAATAATACTTCAAAAAGTGACTGTATAATTTTTGATAAAAATTTCAACACTCGCTGGAAACTTTTCGATTTCTAATGCGAGTAATTGATAATCTGATAATAGCCATTATCTATATTTTTTGCAGGCTTATAGGAGGTTATAATAAACCACCTTATATCGCCACCTGTTTAAATACTAAAAATTAGAGAAAAATGAGCTTCTTCCCCAATAACCATCTTCCCCCGATTCACTCTATATTAAAAAAGAATTAATTATATTTTGAACGTGCCGTTTATTTAGGAATGATAAAATATGACGATTAAAATTTCATCAAATTTATCTTCAATATAATTAATTTATACCTTAATACATGTTCATAATAATCTCTATAAATATATTTCGTTTTAAAGTTATTGGGATAATGGAGGAGGAAAGCCATACCGATACCCTGTCTTTATTATTTTTGCGCCATCTCTTATTAACAATAAAAACCCCTGTTTTATTTTATCTCGGAAGATTAAACGCTCGTCATTTTCAAGGGGAAAAATCTATTTGGTTAATTATTAAGGAGTCCGGAAAGGTGCCCCTCGCATTTCGCCCCCCTTTAGATAATGAATAGACTACTAAATGTAAATAATATACCAAGTTTTTAGTGATTCTAATTTATTTTGTTTTAATATAATAAATGTTCATTATTATTGTTTAAAACTCGAAGTTGTATGCAATGTCTCTAAGGTAATCAATCAGATTACGATTTTGAAAATCTTCGACTACTCTTTGATATGCGTTAATTCATCCTGCATTTTAAGTTAGGAGGTAAACTAAAAACCGAACTATTGTTGGCTAGAGACGATACAATATCAGGGGATGAAGATCTAAGCAAATGAAAAGTAACTCCTCGCGACATTCAATTTGTATCACGAGTTTCGTATTTTGTTTGTTTCATTTTGTTTACATTTTACCTATATTTTCGTTATTATTATTTTCCTTAACCGTAAAACAGTTAATTTTAAAATATCGCCGAAATAATTTTTTTGTTGTTTTTATTTAGGTCTTATTACCGTAGTAGCATTAATTGCAGTGATGTCATATTCGTATAGTAGCTAGGATAAGAGAGGTACGGATGAGCTTTTATACATTTTTTTCTCTCATTACAACTGATTAAACTGCTTATTTTTTCGCTTTAAATCTCCTCTATAACAAGGAAGCATTTTTTGGTGTATGGTATTTTATAAATATTTTAATACTGTATCGAAAACTGCTTACATCTTTAATAAGTAAAGATTAATGAATTAATAATTAATTCATTAATTATTTAACAAGTGCAATATAATTATAGCAAATCTACTTCTATATTTTAGTTTCAATAGCACAGTTTGTCCCCAATTGAAGTTCAAGGATATTTTATTTATTTATTTATTTTATTTACCCTCACACCCTAATGTACAGTCGGTTCCATAAAGTTTTGTACCTACCTCGTAGGGGCTAAGGTCACCGAAAGTTGATCAATTGCAAAGTCAGGTACTTGTACCGAGATTCAAGACAGTTTCAAATGGACTTGTCTGTTGTGAATGAGAATAGGGAGGGAAGTATACGTGCGGGATGTGCTCGTCACGTGCTCTAAACTGACAAGAATAAGCGATAGAGACTGATAGCAGCATCGGTAAAACGTCTGCCTACTGTTCCGAGGAGCCGAGTTTGAATCTTGTTAGGAGAAACATTATTTTTTTTTCTTTGATCAACATATTAGTTTGTGTTTAAATTTTAAACAATGCAATTTAAATATAAACGGTTTAGTCATTTTCCAGAAAAATGTGCAATATGGTGATGTGTTCATCTAAGGTTCTAAAAGATGCTTTAAAATTTAAAAAATAAATTTTCTAATTTTGCTTTATTTTATATTTTAAGTTTGAATAAACTAGATACTACATAATAATTTCTTTTTTACATTTATTAAACTCCGGTATTTGCTAAAATCTTTTAATATTTTCTAATATTGATAGGTTTAAACATCTTTCGGAAAAACAAAACATAAAAGCATTTAAGAAATTCCATATAACTGCGTCATTAGCTATCAGCATTTTTTTAAGAATTACTATCGAGTATTGGTCTCTTTATCCACCCTTTTATCCGATAAGCTAGTATTATCTAGCTACGCTGTGTTCTACAATGGACAAAATTCACGTGACGTCGTAGTCACGTGTTTTAGTGAAAACATTGTAGTTTGCCTAAGTTTGAACAAGAAGGATTATAACTAATTCGTGCTAGTTTATTTACTATATTTAAGAAAAAAAGCAAAATATTATTTTATTATCATTTCTAATAGCATTAAGTAATTTCATTTTTAAAGTTACCGGTACTATTTACTCTAATATTATAATTTATATAAGCCTTGAATTTTTATTATATATTTAATGGATATCACTTCCAGATATATGTAGTTCATTACATTATAAGGATTTTAAAATTTTCAATTTAAATCGTATTTATTGTTAAAAATATAAGAAACTGAATTTTTACAGAAAATAATAGAAAGTATGAATAAAATTATTGATCAAATCAGGCATTCCAATTTGTTATTTTCTGATGATGATTAAGTTAACTGGTGAGAAAATTTAGTGATATAATAAAGTAATTTTGTTCTATTAAACATTTGATCTTCATTAATAGTATGAATACAATATATATTATTCATATTATTAACAATCATAAACCAAATTTTCCATTAATAATGAACAAGAAGCTAAATATCTTTCTACTGTATTATAAGGTTACCGAAATTTCCTAGCTAGGTAAAATATGATCCAAATAAACCCAAATATAATTCAAAATTGCTATGAACTTCAAATGTGCAGAAATAAATATATTACAATTGATGTTTAACTCATAGCCCACAGTTACCCAACTATGAGATTGTTCAGACTAAACCAAAATAAAATGCCATTATTAGAAACCAGAATGTTTTCTGTAAATGGTGTAAACTACATGAAAATAATTTCCATATGTAGATACTCTTCAAGTATATAATTAGCTATTATCTACAGCTTTTGGCATTATTACCGTAAATAACATAAACTTCAAACACACCGAAAACGTATGTTTCAGGATTATGACTTTGATACACCTCTTTGTCATTCTTGTTTTATTCAATAGCGAGTGGTATAACAACTTATCTCTTGATTGCGCATGTAATATTAGTGATAATATGCACCATTTTTGTTTCATTAATAACAAAATAGATTAGTTCATTATTAATAAAACAAAAATTCCTTACAGAACATCCAAAGTCATCTTGTTGACAAAAAAATTAACACGTGCAATTAAAATTACCCACCCCCGTTGCTACGACAACAGTTAATGGAATCATCCGATACTCGGAAAGTTCGAATGATTTGCCTGAACTGATGAATCACATTGCTTTGAATTATTGGAAGAAAGCCGAACACCTTCCGCTTAGGTACAAAACTTTATGGAACCGACTGTACATATGGGCGACCCCCTGTCATAACATATAATACTCATTGATGCTCCTAGATGCTCTATTCCAAAATGACCTTGACGTTTTTTCAAGTTTCATAGTAGGTACGAAAAGGAGTTCAGTTCTACGTGAGTCATACTGCGGAACATTAAAAATAAGTTCAGTGAATGTTTTTTTGAATGGGTTTTAGATAACGATCTACGTTATCTAAACTATGTTATCTATTAGTATTTTGGGTTAGTAAATTATATAAAAAATAACAATAACGTGTTATAAAAAGCAAAATTTATTTTTATCGAATTAACTTTGTTACGCGTCTTATATATTAATTCATGTATAATTCGATTGCAGACAGATTATATAATCAAAAATACCGATTACATATGGCATAGATTAGTGCTTTATTTAAAAAAAATCATAATGTTGAACAATTAAATAACTACTAACTGAATAGACTTTTTATGGAGTGCCAGACTATTTAAAACGTAAAATTTCCTATAAAATGCTCCAAATTTTTAACTTTTTACCATTTAACTACATTATAATTAACCTTTTGCCTCGCACACTCGTACAGTGGGTGATCGGTTAACGAAATGTTCGGATTACGAACAAATCGGATAACGAACACTTTGAGAAAGATTTTTATGTTCGGATAACGAACACAAATTCGGTTAACAAACAATTCACAGAACATTCTGTGGGACCCGCGGACTGAGGAATGACAAGTCGACCGGATAGCCGCATTGTAAAACTATTGCTTACTATCCTGGAGAATTCGAGTCTCACTCCACAATTTTTCAGGAGGGTCCGGGTCCGGCCAGTTGAACCTCATCCCTCAATCATCCGGTTTACCCCATCATGGGTGTTGGCCATTCTGTGATGAGCTCTATAAGTAGCCGCTGCCAGATAAAAATATCACACGAGAATATGGCGTCTTAACTACCCTAACGGAATGACAGACTTAGTCCTTGCGCATTCGTGGACATATGGATAAGGATGGGAGAACAGTACAGTATTTTTCCCGATTAAAATGAATTCGGAGACAACTTGAAACAAATCAAAGATTTATTAAAGAAGGTAAGACAGAGATTTTACAACATTTTGGTCTTAGAATGCACCCATACCAGGATAAGGTCAATAGGCTTGGGATCTCTATGACGACAATATGATTAATCACTTTCGAAAAATCCTTTAGAAAGAAAAGCAATGGACTTTGAACAAATTCTTTAATGAAAAATAAACATAATAGATTAAAATGCAAGACTATGTACGTATGGTTATATGACTATGTATGTAATGGTTAGTATATACAGTATAAATAAACGTGGTAAGAAATTATATAATTTTTTATTTTTATTTTTATTTTTTTTTTTTATGTTTCCAGAACGAATTAATGAAATTCCCATAAAAATCTAAGGTAAATCGATGATTGATTAACGAACAATTCGGATAATGAGCATTGTCTTTCAACGGATTATATTCGTTAACCGATCACCCACTGCTATTTATTAATTTTAAACACTTTTAAAGACATCGTCCCTTACACATTACAAAAATAATTATAAGATATATGATGTATTATTGGTTCGATATTAGAAACTTATAAAATTGAATAAATTCTCAAAGTCTAAATAATAAAATATAAATTTATTTGACTGAACTACTTACTGTACTGAGTTTTTTATCGATAATTTTTTTAAATAGTATCTAATTTTTTTCAATCGTACCTTATTTTATTCATAAGACAAGCTACTATCAAAAAAAGTCAAACATTTTGTTGGATGGCTAAGATTTCATATAGAAAATCGTGTTTTCTCCGATCACATATAATGAACGAAAAGTTATGAAAGAAATAAAATTCGGAAAAATTTTTTACATCTTTAAGAAAGACAATAAAAAATGTAATAAATTATAAAATCATCAAAAGATTTAAATGAAAATTAAGAAAGATTTCACCTTTTAAATTATTCCTAGTTAATTAGGTTTAATTTGTAAACATTCCCAGACCATTAATATCGAATCTCCACTCGGATTTCAATAAAATATCGAGATATTGAGAGTTGACTGTATTTACAATTTTGTATCCCACTCATTATCTAAAAGGGGCGAAATGTGCTGGGGACGAAACATGCTCGGGGCAAAATGTGAGAGGCGAATTGTTGGAGGTGAAATGCAGGGAGCCACTTTTCCTTAAACCATTATTAAAGTATTTAAAATTATACTATCCTGATCACAATGTTAAATTTTATAAAAATCACTCAAATAGTTTAATTATTACTAGAGATAAATCGTTGAATTTTCCAAGCAGATAAAATAAATAGAACAAATAGATAGAATAAATAGATCTCCAATCAAGTACGCTCTAAAATACATGTTTGAATCCAATAATAAACTTGGATTTTATCGTAAATATGATCAAGATGATAAATTTTTGAACCTAAAACAAATGGCGATTTGTATCACAGTAATGACTGGAACCACCTAGCTTTGAGAATCCTCCTTCTCAAAATTGAAAATGTTAAATCGAAGAATCGAAACAGAATAATGGTTGATAATCTGTCGAATCAGCTGCATTGTGCAACACTTTACAATCTATTGTTAAAAATATAAGCAATAAAATCGAAAAGCGAATTTCACATTAGATAAATAAATTATCGTAATTTAGATTTACATTTTTGTATTATATATTTTTATGTACAGTGCAGTACATAAAGTTTTTCTTATAGGTCAAAGTTGTTCGGCTTCCTTACATTACTTCAATCCAACGAGATTGCTTTTTCCAGGCGTCAATTCGAACACGCTTAGTGTGGGCGATTCCATTAAATTTATCTTACTGTCGGGGGTAGATAAGTTTTACGTCACGTACTCAAATATGTTGAGAGTAAGATAATTTCTGGCTATTCTGTAGGGAATTTTTGTGGTTAATAAAAACTAATCTATTTTGTTACTAACGTAACACAAATGGTGCACAGTATCGATATAATTATACGCGTAATCAAGATATTAGTTGCTGTAGCGCTCGTAATGCAAATGAATAACAGGTTTGTGTGAGTCTTCTGCCTGAAGGATTATCAGTCTCATTTATTTATTTTTTGTATCTGTAAAATAATCAACGATAATTATGCCTAAACAAATCGAAAATAGTATCAGAAAACCAATAGTTCAACATAGACAAGAAGGGAAAAGTGTCAAACAAATTGTCGAAATATTTAAAATAAACACACGAACTGTAACAAATATCTGCAAACGTTACGAAGAAACAAGATCTGTTTCTGCAGCGAAACCAACAGGAAGACCAAGATTAACAACAACCGAAGTTTAAGATGAACTTTTGAGGCAGACCAGTAAACAAAATCCTTTTAAATCGGCCAGAGTCATGAAATCAGAATTGGCATTACCTGTTTCTAAAGACACTGCTAATAGACGGTATGTAGTTTTTCTAAAATATAATTGTAAACAGATAAATTTAATGTGTGGATGAACTTATTTAATAAAATATCGATCAATTGTTATAACTTAAGGGTCGCGCAGCAGGGTGGAAATGGAATCTTTCCATAGGTCTTGCAGAGATTTAGGTTTTGAAACAAAAATATGGATATAGATTTTATAATATAAATTTCAGATTTTACAAATGGATTATAGATGCTATAAAATGTTATGTTTTTGGCAAGATCTATGGAACGATCCCACTTCCGCCCTGCGTGTCGGAGCGGTCTTTAAGTCATATCGGCCAATTATTTTAAAAAAACTATGTATTTGAACTTCCTTAAACGAAGCATCCGTATAATGAGAAGTTATAATATAAAACAATCAACTTAATTTCCACCTATTGGCATATTATGATTATAGCGATTACGCTATAGAGGCAGCCGTTTTTCTCCGGGATGCGTTTCTAAAGGAAGAAAAGTTCGTAGAGTTTTTAACGCAGGCACAAAATGAATCCATAATACTATGGAGTGAATACGGATGCTTTCCAAACATCCAAAATGTATAACTTTATATATAAATATATCGTAAATTGTATATCGAAATATTAATTTCGATACCGACAGTCGAAGATAATATAGTTTACTTGATATTTTATATATATATATTTAATGTAGCCGATAACAAAATAAGTATTAAACAAATACATATTTTTTGTTAACAGATTACGCGAATCAAATTTAGGAGGTCTTTTTTTTTCTTTTGTATGGTAAGCTTGGTGGCTAAATTTTGATTGCCCCTTTCCACTCAAATAGAGTACTAAGGGAGCCGTTCTGTAAAATCTTTAGTAGTGACGGAGCTGGTGATGTCTGGGTGCACTGACCCAAGGTAGCACGATATGAGAGTCCATATATTTTCCAAAAGAGAAGGAGCGGAAGATTTACTGTAGGTAAGATAATTATAAATGCATTCCGTTTCTTATGTATTATTCTAGCATGTAGTTTTCTGTAAAAATTCACCAAAACTTCTTTCCTGACAAATTAAACTGAATAAAATATAGTTTGCCCATGCTTTCCCTTATTTTATAGAGCAATCTTTCATGAACAGCATATGCCTGTCAGGCATTTATTTTTGCTGCTATGTGAATAAATATCAAGTTTTATCAAATATTCACATTTATTTGCAAATTAAATTCTGTCAGCAGAAAATTATATATCATGTCAATGCTTTCAAATACAGCAAAATTATTAGAAGTTAGAAGTGTCAACAGTTAAAAATTGTTTGAGTATTGCTTTAAACATCGATGGTTTCTTTGCAAAAACCTCAACAAATATTACACGCACTTATATTTCTATTAAGCGATTCTGTAAGAGGAGAGAACTTAATACCTGTTTACGAACATTTTATCAGTGCAAATAATTTGATGTCATTTCTGCAACAGACACATACACACTATATATATACACATATATGTATATATAGTGTATGTGTGTGTATATATATATATAGTAAAAATTCAATCTAACGTTTTCCAATAGGACGGCGAAAAAAACGTTAGATTGAAGAAAACGTTAGATCGGGAAACGGCAAAATAAAAATGACGTACAAACGACGTACAATGACGGACCTGCAAAATTTTGCAATGTGAATAGACTGCTAGTGAAATTTACAACCAAAAAAGTAGAAAATGTGCAGGCCTTGAGCGCACGTATTGTGATTTTCAAACTGGCAAATATATTCGAAATAAAATAAAATTTACTATGTATAATAACTACATTTTATAAAACGTTTATTGAACTGAACATCGGAGTACAGTGCATTGTACTTAAGTACACTATGTGACTTACATAGGACTACCATACGTAGTAAGTATGTATATACTGTATACATATCTTGTTAATTTGATTCTCTTGCAAGGAAAAATTCTGTTAGTTTTGTTTGCCTGTTTATAGTTTTCGCTCGTATCCTCATCATAACACGCTCCACATGTTGGAATTGATCCAACATTTCATCTCCTTCTGGAGCGAAAAAAGCAAATTTTGTCAATGTTTCCAATGTGTGCATGGCTTTTGTGAAAGTTGGCGAAGAATCACTGAACGATTGCTTATCATCATCCCCACTCTCGTGTTGAACAATTTGATTTCTTTCTTCTGACTTGTCCAATATTTCATCAATAGATCGAATACCGGTAGTTGTCAAATCGTCATCACATGATACGAAATCATTGAAATCAAACTCGGCATTCAAAGTCATTCTTTGCCAATCCTCTTGCAATGCAGCTAATTCGGTGTCTTCATCTTCATTTGGTTCATTTACAATCTCATTATCATCATCATTTTCTTGAGTATTGGGGCAGTCAGAGTTCACAACGTTGGCAGAGAATGCAGCCTTTCTGAAGCAATTTGCAATAGTCTGTTGCTTAATTGCCTTCCACGATGAGGAAATGAAATCTAGTGCCTGTAACAAGTCTGTTTTCATATTTTGAGGATTCAGTATTCCAATGCCCAGCAGCGAAATTAATTTCTGAATATATGTATGTGACGCCGCCGAGTGGAAAAGGCGTGTTGATTTTCTTTTGAAAGCATTAAGCAAAAACAGTCTGAATCACAAATATTTAATATGCAATTATGATTATAAAATAACAATCACACAAGAGAGAGAACGCGGCCTCCATATTCTCTGTCTGTGGAGAGGAAAGGAAAGAATGCACACAACGTTTTTGCGACACCCGATGTTTCCAATTACATCAATGTTTATCTATCACTATAAACATCTAATATTTTTTATAAACATTTTAATGTTTCATGTATATTTCCCATGGGAAACTTATGATGACGTGTGAGAGGACGGGACGTAATAATAATTCTGTCAAACGTTACATCGAAAATTATTTACATGAGTTTGGTGATATATCGTAAAATGAATAAATAATATAATAAGTGCAAAATTATTTATGATAATAATTATAAATTTTTAATTTTATTTAAAATTGTATAACAGAAAAAATTTCGGCTATATCCCCTTCTTTTTCGGCTTGTTCTTTGTGATAGATTGACGAATTAAATCTGAGCATTTTTGCTGATGGTGTGAAGTTCTAACAGCATATATTTATGTCTTCAAACATCGTTTTAACTCGGAGAACTGACGAAAGAAGTTCTAGCGCCATTCTGTTTTGGAGTTTTGTTTTTGTTGCAGTTACTCTTGAAAATACTCTTTCAACTGTAGCATTGCTAATTGGCAAACTGTACATAGTCAATGCAATTTGAGACAATTCTTTCAAAACAAAATCACCAGCCGAATTTTTAATGGTTATTGGTTTGCACCAGAAATCTGCTCCATCTGTCGGTATGCCATCAGAAAAAACATTTTACCAGTTCATCGTCAGCAGAGAATGCCACTGATTTTCTATCTCATCAATCTGCGATCCTTTAGCTAATTCTAACGGTAGAGCGGAAAATGGTGGGCGTGTGAGAGACAAGCAGATCTTAGGAGAAAGGTTACGAATCTTCAGAAGAATCTCCATATTTCTTGAAATACGATTTAATACATCCTTACACGCTCTTTTTAAGAATTGGAAACAACGCTGTTGTATGTAACGTCCTTGTTCTGAAGAAATCTTTCCTGAAGCTAAATTCTCCACTAATAAATGGGAAAATTCATAACCGAAATCAGCATGCTCATATGAAACATAATCCTCTTCAACATTATTCAAGATACTTTCAATATTTGTATAAGAAGGGCGTAAAATTCTTCTCAACAATAATGAAACAAAGTTACGTAAATCTTCTAATACACTGCAGATATCGACCATTTCCTTTTGGAAAAGTAAATTTATTTTTTCAAACTCACTCAGTACCGGCATCATGAATGTTAAATATAATCTGTTCGAGGCATCAGAATACATAGCTGATAGTTCTCTCGCATAATATCTATCATAATTGGAAGAAACCGTTTTAAAATGCAATTGTAAAGCATCCCATTGATGCAGGATTCTCTTTACGCAGTTGCTTCTTGCTAGCCACCGTGTAGGAGAAAGAGGAAGTATTTTTAAGGGCTCATCGCCAACATTTTTCAATATGTATAGCTCCATATAGGAATCACTGTGCAAAGCAGATCTGTGAAACCAGTTATGTTTCTCTGAGCAAATAATCTATATTTCCAGGCAATTCCTCTGAGGCGTGTGAACAGCATAAATGAAGAGAATGGAAGATACACTTTATTATTATTATATTTGGGTTATCCTTTTTCATGCGTGTGTAAAGAGAGTTGTTAGTACCACACAGGTTAGATGCACTATCAGTTGCAATAGCAAAGCATTGTTGAATATTGATACCAACATCAGACAAAAAATGCTTAACAGCATCATACAGTGCCTCTGCAGTAGTAACTGTGACAGAAATTAATCCGAGGAATTGACACACTATTCGATTATCCTTTATGTTATAATATCTAATACAAGCATAAATGTTTCGCACAAGAAATATCGGTTGATTCATCAATGATAAGAGAAAAAACGTGATCTTTAATATCCCCAATTTGTTCTTGTAGTAGTGTAGGAACTATAACATTCTTAATAATAGCAGAGAACTTAGTTCTATGCATTTTAAATTTTTCGTGTTTATCGCCATCGATGATGAGCTCGACGACGGAAATTCATTTTTTACTAACTCTGTTAAATGATCAACATTTCGAATGCTTGTATGACAAGCATTCGAAATGTTGTATAGTGCCCACACACTTTTCAGAAAATATGGTTGTCAACCTTTGCTGAGAGGGCGAAATTATGCAGGCAACATTCTTAATATGTTTTGCAGCAGATGCATGTTTGGTTAAGTCAGTTTTGTGGGCTCTGAGATATACTTTACAAAATTTATAGTATGCTTTTTCACTGTCATTCTTCACTTCTTCAATCCATTTGTTAAATTCTTTATCCGCGAGACATGAATTTTGGACGTTTTTATTGTACTTACGCCATTTACCCATTACGTGGCTGTGGTTCCGAATATGCCCTGCTCCAAAAAACTTATTTTTCACTTCCTAAAAGTAAAACAACTAGGAAAATATCTTCGAGTTGTCTCTATGCTGCAAAATCCGTCAGTTCCGCAAAAATTCGATAATATTTAATAAACTGTTTATCGTATAATTAAAAAAATCCATTTTTTAATTATACGATAAACCATGCTGTATGCGTACTCAACAAAAATTTAGTGTTGCCAGATTACCCGGACGAGAGGAGATCACGTGACCGCAGACCAAGAACATTACGCAACAACAAGTCGAAACCACGTCGAAAAATAGTTTGGAAAAATCCGACCATAGGAATGTCTATCAGGACGATACAGGAACAAAAGAAAACGTAAGAATGTATTTTATTTTATATTCGTTTAAATTTAGTGCAATGGATAGAACTCGATGAGTGTTACGACTCTCTCAAAGAACCACATGCAGAGAGAAAAGTGGTAACCATCGACGTGCTGCTACTGTCATGGCGGCGACCCGACGGTAGACTAGGCATGGTATTTTAATTTAGCCTGTTTTTTAGATTTTACTTTTGATTTTTTTGTGGATGCACCATTAGCGGAGGTCAGATTAAGTCCTCCGGTGACGTCATTTACGGTCACATGACAAAATTTTAATTTTTACGGCAAAAGTAGTGATACTGCACAATTACCCTTTTGTGTACATTTTGTACAATTTTACACTTATAGTATACTTTTACACAATTTTACCCCTTTCACATACATTTTGTACAAGTCTACACTAATGCGTACATTTTGTATAAATGTACACAGAGTGTGTACATTTGTACAAGTGTGTATTTGTTGCACACATTTTGTACTAATGTATCTTTGTACATCTATTGAGCATATTTTTGTACAATTGTGCACCTTTTCATACATTTTGTGCAAGTGTATACCTTTTGTGTACATTTTGTACAATTGAACACTTATTGCATATATTTTGTATAATTGTACATCTATTCCTAACATTTTGTACAAGTGTACACCTATTGCGAACATTTTGTACAAATGTACAGTCTATGACAGAAAAGTTTTGACGTCTACCGTAGGGGCTGTATTAGAGGAAGTAGTTTCGATTGTAAAGTCTAGAAAATCTCCGCACAGCAACTTGTAATGAAGTAGACTGTTCTTACTGCTGTAGAAATAGGGGTCGGGAATATTTCGCAGAGTGGAGAATTTCTATGAGTATTTGACCCATGGATAATGCGATCTGTATTCATTTCACTTTCCATTTTATTAAACACAGAAGACAATTTTATTTTTTATTCTTTCACTTTCCATTTTATAAAACACAGAAGACAATTTTATTTTATATTATGCTCTTTACAAATTATAAAATGAAATTATTATCATTATAGTTTAGATAATTGTATGATTTTTTTGTTCTGTGAATATAGAAGTGAAAATTTCTAAGTTTAAAAATCTTATTTCGATATGATTTTTTCATATAAAACTTGTTTTTAATTATAAGATAAAAAATACACATTAAACACTCAAAAGTTCGTTTATTTTAAGTATTTTCAGATTTGCATATAATAAAAATATGAAATTCTATAATACATAACATATTATTTAATGGAGAAAGCCTAGAACTTTGGTAAAGTTGAAAAACAATTTTTTTTATAATTTGCTATTCTTCGAATTCTTAATATTGAAATATATTGCTGTAAAGCATTATTATACGCTAGGTAATGGTTATAGAATAGCTTAGAGAGATGCTTTTAACATGTTTAGATTCCAGATTATGTATGATGCATGCAGGATGCACTGTACTAGCTTTGATAACTTTGATGCCTTCAGCACATGCATTTATTGTCGATATTATTAAGATGATCAATCGTGGATGACCTGGTGATTTTTTAGGTGATGCGCTCCCCCCTCTCTTTGTGCTGCTTTAGAATGTTATAAACTGTTTGCCTACTTATTTTAATATATTCGCTATGCCTTTCACAGGCATCCCGTTGTTCCTATGATGAATGATTAACAACCTAGTACTTTTAGACGTAGTAGTTGGCATTTTGAAATAATTCGCACTCAACTTACAATCTAGTTCCTGCCTAAATTCGATATTAAACGAAACTTCGGTATGCAACGCATCTTATAACATAATGAATCAGTTATTGCCAGTAAAGTTACGATCCTAATTTATTTAATTAATATTTTTTACATTATTTAATGTATTAATAAAAGTTAAGAGCAAAGTATAGTAAACGAAATCGTTTTTTTTGCATATAAACGCTTAAATATGCAATATTCCTTTCACTCCCCATTGCTAATCAACCAATGGAATGGATTAACCCAAATTGTAGCCTACAACGATCAACAACTGAAGTAATGACTCAATCAATTTTTGCGTATTGTACGAAAGCCGAACCTTTTCCGCTGATGTCAAAACCTTTCTGTCATAGACTGTACATCTGTTGCATAAATTTTGTACAAGTATTGTAAAGTACATCTATTGAGCATAGTTTGTACTAGTGTACATTTTTAGATTATTGTGCATAGTTTATACAATTTTATACTTATTGAGTACATTTTGTACAATTGTACAACATTTGCATACATTTTGTACAATTGTACATTTTTGTGTATTTCTTGTACAATTGTACACCTTTTGTGTACATCTTGTACAACTCTACATTAATTGCAAACATTTTGTACAAATGTACAGTCGGTTGCAGAAAGTTTTGTACCTAAGCGAAAGGTGTTCGGCGTCCTTCCAATACTTCAAAGCAATGTGATTCATCAGTTCAGGCAGATCATTCGAACTCGCCGAGTATCGGATGATTCCATTAAATTTTGTCGTAGCAACGGGGGTGGGTAATTTTATTTGCACGTGTTAATTTTTTTGTCTGCAAGATGACTTTGGATGTTCTGTAGGGAATTTTTATTTTATTAATAATGAACTATTCTATTTTGTTATTAATGAAACAAAATTGGTGCATATTATCACTAATATTATATGCGCAATCAAGAGATAACTTGTTATTAACTCGCTATTGAATAAAACAAGAGTGACGAAGAGGTGTATCAAAGTCATAATCCTGAACATACTTTTTCATACAACTACAACATACTACTGGTTGGTATTACTAACAGCTTCTGTCCTATCAATTCTTTAGCTGAGTGACTGTGATATGTTGATTATAGATATAGGTCTAGTCCTATGTTACTAACACACTAATATTTTATTTATTAAAAATTAAAAAAAATTAAATAAATAAAAATAATAAAAAAAAAAAGTTTCTACCTAACTTAAAATAAGTTATTAATACTCCTCTATACAGAGTTACTTTCACACATGTCATCACATAGGTTAAGTTGGAAGGGTTCTTTGCTTTTACTACATTTTGCATTTAATTTTGGCTCAGAACGGCTCCCTTAGTACTCTATTTGAGTGGAAAGGGGCAATCAAAATTTAGCCACCAAGCTTACCATACAAAAGAAAAGAACATACTTTTTCGGTGTATTTGAAGTTTATATTAGTTACGGTAATAATGCCAAAAGCTGTAGATAATAGCATTAGACAGTTGTATAAACCTACCAATATTACAAAATATTAAAAGATTTTAGCTAATACCGGAGTTTAATAAATGTAAAATAAAAATTATTATGTAGTGTCTAGTTTATTCAAACTTAAATTATAAAATAAAGCGAAGTTAGAAAATTTATTTTTTAAATTTTAAAGCATCTTTAAGAACCTCAGATGAAACACTCGACCATATTGCACATTTTTCTGGAAAATGTTTAAACCGTTTATATTTTAACATATTACATATTTGTCTGGAAAATGTTTAAACCGTTTATATTTAAATTGCATTGTTTAAAATTTAAACACTAACTAAAATGTTGACCAAAGAAAAAAAAAATGTTTCTCCAAACAAGATTCGAACTCGGCTCCTCGGATCAGTAGGCAGACGCTCTACCGATGCTGCTATCAGTCTCTATCGCTTATACAGTTTAGAGCACGTGACGAGCACATCCCGCACGTATACTTCCCTCCCTACTCTCAGTCACAACAGACAAGTCCATTTGAAACTGCCTTGAATCTCGGTATAACAGACTGTACCGATGCTGCTATCAGTCTCTATCGCTTATTCTTGTCAGTTTAGAGCACGTGACGAGCACACCTGCACGTCGTCGGAACAGTAGGCAGATGCTCTACCGATGCTGCTATCAGTCTCTATCACAGTTTAGAGCACGTGACGAGCACATCCCGCACGTATACTTCCCTCCCTACTCTCAGTCACAACAGACAAGTCCATTTGAAACTGCCTTGAATCTCGGTATCTGACTATACAATTGATCAACTTCCAGTGAGCTTAGCCCCTACGAGGTAGGTACACTGTAACCGACTGTACATTTGAATATCTATTTAGCATATTTTGTACAATTGTACAGTTATTGAGCACACTTTGTACAATTGTACACTTATTGAGTAAATTTTGTAAAATTTACATCAATTCCAACCATTTCGTACAAATGTACACCTATTGCGTACATTTCTCACAAATATATATCTGTTGTGTAAATTTTGTACAAGTATACATTTGTACACCTATTGCACATATTTTTTTACAATTGGCACTTACTGGGTATATTTTGTACAAGTGTACATTCGTACATCTATTGAGCATGTTTTGTTAAGTTTTATGCGATTTTTTATACAATTTGAACAGTTGTACACATTTTGTATATCTGTTTATTTATACATATTTTGTTAAATTATAGGCAATTTTTTACACATTTTCATCGACTATATGTTATGTACAGTCGGTGACAGAAAGGTTTTGACATCAGCGGAAAAGGTTCGGCTTTCGTACAATACGCGAAAACTGATTGAGTCATTACTGCAGTTGTTGATCGTCGTAAGCTGCAAGGTGGCTGCAACCATTCATCGGTTGATTAGCAACGGGGGATTACTGCAGTTGTTGATCGTCGTAAGCTGCAAGGTGGCTGCAACCATTCATCGGTTGATTAGCAATGGGGGGTGGAAGGAATATTGCATATTTAAGCGTTTATATGAAAAAAAACAATTTCGTTAACTATGTTTTCTCTTAACTTTTATTAATACATTAAATAGCGTAAAAAATATTAATGAAATGAATTAAGATCGTAACTTTACTGGTAATAACTGAATTATTAAGTAATAAGATGAGTTGCATACCGAAGTGTCGTTTAAATCCGTATTTAAAGGCATAATGTAGGTTGTTCAAATTGAGTGCGAAGTATTTCAAAATGCCACCTACTACGCCTAAGAGTTCTAGGTTGCTTATCATTCACCATAGGAACAACGGGATGCCTGTGAAAGACATAGCGAATATGTTACAAATAAGTAGGCAAACAGTTTACAACATTTTAAAGCAGCACGAAGAGAGGGGGAGCGTGTCACCTAAGAAATCACCAGGTCATCCACGATTGACTACTAGTAACGAGGATGCCGAAATAATTCGTCAAAGTAGAGAGAATCCTTTCAGATCCGCGAAATCTTTGCTGTCTGG
>AYEL01055947.1:0-59972 GCA_000484575.1 Olivierus martensii
TATATAATATAAAAAGTTAAATTAATGAAATTTTATTATAGGCTATAAATTCTTAAAATTTAATCTATTATTAATATTTATGAATTTACATTTTTCATGTAAAACTGGAAAAGTTCATAAATATAAATGTAAAGTAAGCATGTTTACAGATATAGTTCAGAGTCTAAATTCTTTTTCTTCTACCTGTTCAAAATAGTAAAACATTTTTTTTTTTTATATTCTACAATAGTTGAAATGTAGAATAATTATCTTTTATAGACCTTTATAAAATTTATTATTATTTATCTGACAAAAAATTAATCTCGATTTATTTAATGAATGTCTTCACTATTTATCTAAAAAATATTTTACATAAAAAATTTAAAAACATCATAAAAAAAATTTTATCTACAAAAATATTTACGTTTCTTCTGATATGCATTTTCGGTTTTGAAAGTTTTTAAATTTTAATATTCATTAATTCTATAATGTTAGGAAGATGATAATTATTGATTAATAAAAGATTCTCTAAACTAAACTAAACTAATTTTGTTTAAATTAGAAAGTAATAATAAAACTTAACTATTTTTCTCGTACAATTAATTATTAATCGATTAAATTCGAATTATTCTTGCTCATAAAAACCGATTTTTTTAAATATAACTTCAATTTATTTATTAAAATTTCATTTATAGCTTATTAAATATGATATAAAGAGATTCTTCTGGCTTGAGTATAATATTAAAAGGAACTTTTATGGATTAATTTTTTTTATAAATTAATAATGCGATTTTATTTTCCTACTAATTATATTATATTCTAGTTATCGACATAATCAGTTTTATTTTTATTTAGATACGAAAATTATTGTTTTATAAATATATGTTTCTTATAAAATATACCGATTAGATTTACAATTTATGAATATAATTTTTATTTCGAACTTAAACAATCTTTAACTTCTCAAGTTTTATGCATAAATATATTAAAATTTTAAGATTTAACTTCTTGGACGATCACGTTGATTATGTTGGTAGGCGTATATAGGCCTAAAAGAAGAATAATTATTCTAAGATTACCCATTCCTGAAGTATTGATGACATATCTTAAGAATTTCACTGTACATATCAATTAATAATATAAAAAATATTGATAAATAATCATAGAACATAATATATTTACACTTTTATATAAGATAAATGGGGAAACAAACTGAACGAAGTTAAATGTGAGATTATAATAGTTCTAAAAATGTATTAAACATCATTAAATTGTTATAAAAATATTATTAAATAGTTTGAGAATCACATTATTATAATTACGGAAAATTCAATTAATAAATTTACTATTAATGGTTTATTTATTTACTTTTTATATTAAAGTGTATAGGGTAAAACGGGGGAATATGACCCGTAGGGGAAAATGGCCAGTTATAAGCTGAGAAGCATTTTTAATATTAAAAATTAAAAAAGAGCTTTTTCCGGCAGGGGGAAACTTTAAAAAAACAAATGCAAGAAAAAAGAATACAAATACAGATTTCTTTGTGCACAGTTTGTAATAAGTTTTATTCTGAGGATCACCAAGGAGAGAAATGGGTACAATGTATTAATTGTCATTCAGGGTACCATGAAGAGTGTGTTAAAGCATATGATCCATCTTTTTTTTGTGTTCAAAATTGCATATAAGTAAAAATACATTGAAATGGTCATATTCTCCAACGATGTGTCTGTGATGGCCAATTTCCTACTTTTTAAAAATGAGTTTATATTTTTCTTTCTGTTTAATTTTTCAGTTAGTTACTTTTATATTTTCTTGTAAGACTAACAGTTCTATGATTAAAATAAAAAAAAAATAGTTGCAATGTTGTACATTGTTTTTTCATAAATTTAAAATTTTCACTAAGGTCGGCATCTTCCCCCGATTTACCTTATAAACTATACAGATAAAATTTACAATTCGTTTTGAATTTTCCACATTTCAAAGATTAGAACTACTTAAAATAGGCCCTATTAGTTTATTTTTTCAGTTTCACTTTTACATTAGAAGAAACAACATTTTAAAAGCTATTTTGCCTTAAACCAAAATGTCAAATCGATAGAGTCGTTCGTCTTTCTGATAGCAGCATTACGGAGTTTAAAGTATCCTAAGTATCGTTGACTATAATGCATTTTAATATTTTAAATTCTGTTTAGCTACTAATATAACGATGCATATAATCATGGAGTGCGATACATTCGCATTTTTAATAATTCATTGGACATTAAAAAAAAAAAAAAGAAGCGACTAGGTTAAATCAGAGTTAATACAGTAGAGGAGTCATTTTTCTTCATCAAACCTTATAGGAGACGAAACTGTCCAGCAGCTTCTTTGCCAGCTTGTGACGAATACCCCATAATAACTCAGAGGAGCGTCGGTGACGATGCCAGGGCAGAGAGCGGAACAGACGAGGAGGGGACTCACAGAATCCCCTTCTTTCTTCTCGCTTGTCTCAGATATGAGTGATAGAATGGCTTCTCAATGTGTCCACCATGACTGATAACAATGACAGTAGACCAGCCAAGTTGATAAGGAGGCGACAGTAGCCTTGTCGGGGGCAGCCTCCCATTTTTCTCTTCTGTTTTATCTCCACCGTGTCCTCATACATTTTCTTTCTTTTTTTTTATTTTTTACTTCAAAAAGATATTTTCCATTTTAAAATTCCGAAAGCGAAACTTATGCATAAAATTTTTGTTGTTTTTATACAAAAAGATAGTAAAAACTACAGGCGTCGATAGGATGGAGTAAAATAAAAAATACTAAAAAAAAATACTTACGTAATTATCCTAACCCTATAATAGTCTAGATTTTGCCATAACTAGATTTCGATGATAAACTTCTTAATTATAGCTTCCCAATGATATCTAGAGCGTAGACTGTTAGCCTAAGGTGATTTATTAGTAAAATGATAAGACCTATAATAAGACAGAGTGGAAGATAAAAGATCTCGAATAACGATTGAACCAATTTATACAGTTTAAACTATTTTAAAGCTTTAATTAATCGTAACACGATTTTTTTTGTTAATTTCTATAACTGTTTAAGTATTTAAAGCGAAATAAAATTGCATTCTATTAGTAAAGATTGGGGTGTGAGAGCAATTCGATGATAGACTTCGCAACGTTTTTAATGTGATTGCCTGTGAATCCTTAAATTCTTGATGAGGGATTGATAATGTGTTTAACACACTTACAAAGTAGTGCTTGTTATACGGTATATCCAATATATACAATCAGACCATCTGCCCTACCATATCCTCTTTATGTTATTGGCACACACTGATTTCTATTAATTAGAAGTTCAATTATTTTAATAGTTAGTTCACCTGTCCCATCTAATCCCTGGAGACTAATCATTACCTTCAACGACCATTCATTCTAATGGAAAGCAATTGATGACGTAATATTAGCAGCTTTTATGAGTTATACTGTTTCTCAATGTTGCTATGGTGATTTAATGTTATCTGCGCTCTATCTTGTTAGACTTACACAGCTCTAGCTGTATAAAATGTTTAATATCGGAATGGACCATGTGATATGATAGGAGGGATTGTGTGGGATGCTTTAGAGCTCTAACAGCCAGCAAAGAGCCTCTTATTTCAGACTAAAGCGAAATTTTCTGATAAAAGAATTAAAAACGAAATTCGACTCTCGCTAGATTGGTACCATAAAGTTGTAGATTCGATTCTTATTTTTTCTTTTATGTTTTACAATGTTCGTATATAAACCTATAGTGAGTGTCAATTTCGGAAAAGTGTATTTTAAATTTTTCAAAACATTAATCTTATATCTGTGTATACACAGGGGAGTGCAGATTTAAATGCACACCGTGACTAACTGAGAGAGCTTTAATGCCATGCATAATACATCAGCTCGATAGAAGGCTTGACCTTTCCTCTCACATAAAGAGCAGGTGCAGGTCACGCATCGTATGACCTGATGAAGTCCGACTAGTTTTTCGCCGCTTTGGACCACTGGACTTCGGATGTCGTGCTTCACTGCAAATCTGTAGTCACTGGCAGAAAAGCCGCCATCTGTCCATCTCTGATAATCAAAATGCGATAATTTAATGTTTGAGTAGCTAGATAGATACAAGTTTTATAAACGTTTACTAGTTTTATAATATCAAAAATTGCTTTTTTAATTCTACACAATTTATAAATAAAAATATATAAGAAATTTAAAACTTAAAAAATGCTTAGACTCTCGAAGATTAAAACTTAACAAATTAATTTTTAAATTTAAACAAATTTGAAGTTAAAGAAACTTAAATAAAAAAAGGTAAATTATACTGTCTTAAGTAATTTTAATGCAACCATTATGAATTTTTGTTCAAAATACTCAATTTTAAAATCAGACTTAAAATAATGGCGTTTAATGTTTAAACCATGATATTAATTTTCTTTGTGGAAACAACAATAAAAAATGATTGTATAATAATTGGATACTAGTAGAATTGCGTTTTCTTTGTGGAAACAACAATAAAAAATGATTGTATAATAATTGGATACTAGTAGAATTTAATGAGTTATTGCAATCAATTATTATTTAAAACTGCTAAATAATTTTAAAGTATATTTATAAAGATCAACTTTTCATTCTTTCTAAAAGAATTATGCAATATGTCTACATATTAGAATAATTTTAATCATATTAGAGGTAACAATTATTTGAAGAAAACATTTCCAAATAATAACTTTTAACCAAAGATGCGATTCTAATTATTGTTTTCAGAATTTTTTCAATTAGAAATGAATAAAGGATAACCCCAAGCTTATATTTAAATATACTTTAGTATATTTTCTATATTTTGTAGTTATTGATTTTTCTTCAAAGAAAAAGATATGTAAGCTAATATATTAAAAACTTTTTGGAAACAACATTAAAGTTTAGACAAATAAAAACTGTATTTTTTAACTTAAACAATTTTTGGTCTAAAAAAATCTTGATTTGAATTTAAATAATTAATTTTAATGTTTGTTTAAACATGTCTGAAATATTTTAAAAAATCATTTCTAAAAGCAATTTTGATTTTGTGTAACGAAAATGAAAGGATAAAATATGAAAATTAAACAAAATTATAGCTCAGTTTTGTAGTTATTTAATGTTAATGATTTTTTTTATATAAATTAATGCACTAATTTCGAAAAGTTAATGTAAAGTTACGCAATACAATAAATGTGTTTTGATATGTTCCGATATCAATGCACTTGGAGTAAGTGAAGCGTACTAAAGTCAATATGAACTGATTTTAATTTATCTAAAATCTTGTAAAGAATAGCCTCGACTTATATCCTTAATCATATATCTCTCAAAAGTTGAAAGTAGATTTCTGTAGCCATCATTAGTCTATATCAGTGTGCCTCAGGTGCTCCCTAATTCCGACTAGGTGGTCCTAAATGACACAAGTCACCCCCTTTTGTGGCATATCCATTAGCTAAAGTACCACATTGCTAACAGGCAAGCCCCGCAAACGCCACCCAGTGGCTGAACGTTAACCAATGATAAGCCCGGACGTCGATGCCTTGCGCTGTGCAAGGTAAGGGCATTGCGCGGTTTCACGGTTGAGCGACGTTTGTTCATGCTTAAAGATGTTGGAAGAGACAAAGAGGTGTATCATGATGTAAAAGAGAAGAATCGTCTTCCTTGATCCTGTCATGCAATTCAGATCCGGTAATAAAACAGTCAATTAAACATTGCTTCTCTCATCCGATTGTTCGTGACGTAATGCACTCGACATCTGTTTTTATTGCTAGACACACTCGTGTAGTTGGTGTAAATATAAGATAAGGTGGCTTTTTTCTTTAATGTTTGCCGTAACTAAAATTCCTTTAAGTGTATAGACGACTGTCAGTCGTGCATACGACATAATTTTTCGCTTGCACGATAACTGCATCATTACCGTCTCGATCATTTCTAATATAAATCTGGAACACGATCAAAATTTCAGTTGTAATGACGAAAACTAATAAATAATTTCTTTGTCGTCGTCGTCATCATATCATCCGAAACCACTGATTAGAATATAATCAAATTAATTTTGTCAGGAGACAACCGAAACCATTGCTCAATGGTAGCTTAATTTAATTCACATTTCAGTACCTTACAGTAGCGTGAACTGCCTAAAAATCATTATCTATTCTCGCTATTTAAAGTAAAAAAAAAAAAAAAATCGTTATTGGGCGCAGTCTCAGTTTTTTCGCAAAATCGTCATTTGTATCGTAATCAATGGCGAACAAAATTGCTCTATTAATCAGTGCAGAATAACGAAATTAAACTGCTAGTAAATGCTACTTGAACTGAAATTATTCTCGGAAATGTCGTATATATTTTCACTAAAAATTTTCAGATGTAATTATTGTAACAGGGGTGTAACGAGATTTGATTTTATTAATTGCAAATTAATGTAATCTGCTTAACCAAGAACCGATTAATAAGTAGAATACGATCGAAAGAGCGAATCTGTCTGAATGAGGAGCATGCTCAGAAAGAAATCGCAGGAATCCCAATAGAGTTTAAAGAGATGGAAAATGGTTAAGAAAGAAAATTTTTGGTAGGGCACGGACCGCTGAACTTTCACCTCACTTTGACTATTCAAGCAAAACTCACTGGTCCATGTAATTGAAAGAGACAATCGTATTAACTTGAAATCGAAGCCAATCCGATTGTAAAATGAAATTTCACTTCAGTAAATCTCAGAAGACAAACTTTGTAGTTTCCGGCGCTAAGAGAATATAGATTTTGATCTGTTGTAAGGGTTGGATCCAGAGGATTCCGTAGGATTACTCTCTCCCATCTTATTTAATCATTTTGAAATGCTTCCCCTTCCAGCAATTTTAATACCTTCTGCTACTGGGTAATAGTTGGTTTGTCTCTCTCTGTATTTTCCATTTAATATTAGCTTCTGAATTCTGCTTCGATGGTTTTTAGCTTAGTGAACATAGAATTATTAAATGAACCTAGAATAATCCGATTTCTTTTAAGAATTACGATTATAGATAATTCGAAATTAATTTAAAGTATTGTTGGAGGTAAGTATACTTTTAATACTCGTTTAAAATTCGGTAAAAAAAAAAAAATTCAAAATTTTTAACAAAGTTTCGAACGATTTAAAAATAAACTTAATCATATTTACTTTTTATTTTAAAATAATTGGATTTAAAACTAAAATATAATTAATAAAGTAATCTTATAACTACGTTATTAATTAATTTCGTATAAGAATAAAGGTAAGCCATATATTCAATACCAGATGATCTTTGGATAGTATAATCTTTGGTCTAATTGTCTCCTAAAATTTCTTAATATAAGCCATAGATTAGACGATACAAGAATTATTTTCGAGTGTGAAGGAATTTATATATTGTTATCTAAACATATGAAGAACAAAGTTACACATTAATAAGATTCCACAATTTTTGCCATTTACACAGTCTTTATAACTTGCACAGCTGAAACATAAGTTTAACTTTATAGTAAAGAACATTTTTTGTTAATCTTTAATGTTCTTTTAAAGGTCAAAATTAATAATAGGAGCATTTTTTGCGATCCAAATTGGTTTAAATTGGATATGACGATGTAAAAAGTAGAAAAACTCATTCTGCATACTTAAATTAGAATATGAAACTTAATGCAATATAATATCCATAATAAGCAATATATATATATATATATATCTTGTTAGTATAAAGTTTCATAAAATTTATTGAATGTAATTATTGATATTTTTGCATTATTTTCTTCCCTAACATCAAACTTTTAATAGCTGCATAGCAATTAAGAACTGAAAGTTAATACTTATCAAAGTAATGGGCATAGGATTAAGAATAACATCTTTAATAGCATATACACAATTTTTTAAATGTCTTTATTAATTACAAATGGACCGATTATCCGAAATAATGTGACGTCATTATCAAACTTTCGCCCGCATCAAGCCAAATGACTTTATGAATCAGGTACCCTCCAAAATAAAGCTAACATAATTTGTGATATTAAATAAATGATTGCGGTGCCAAAATTGCCGTTTGATTTCCGTTCCGGCGCAGCTGTCCTGCTTTTGCATTATCCTAAGTAGACATGAGACAGGAGGCGTGTAATGGTGGTAATTTGTAATGACTCCTGTCTCCCTAATGACTGGAGTACGTCATCAGCAGTTTCACTCCTCTTATCCAACTGACTTTTTTTTTTTTTTTATATATTTCATAATCGGAATATTTTCTTATTTTAGCATTTTTCATTCTTTCATCTATTTATTTATTATTTAAAAAATATTTAAGCTATTATTTCTATAAAAATTATGTTCTTACTAATACAATATTTAAGCACTGTTACCATTTCTGTATAGTTTGATAATTACTCATTTAGAATGGTTTTTTTTACGGTAGATATATTAAAATCTACGATATACTTTATCTAAAAACTTAAAAACTGTTTTAATATGTTAATTTTAGAATTCATTAATCTTCTTGTAAATAATAATTGTTATAATATTGATAAACTTGAGTACTTATTGCAATGCAGCCTACATAAAGGAGGGATTTTTAGCAATGAACATATGAAAAATATTAATATAGGCTTGTGGTAAGTTATTTGGATGCCTGATTGCTTTATAAGTTATTATTCTTGATTAAATTATTTTGTAGCGTGTAAACATTGAGATAAAACACTGAAAATATCAATTTAACTTGCATCGAATGTCAATATATCATTATTAATTTGACATCAATAATGTAATTTAGAAAAAAAAAAATGCTTATAAAAATTTTATTTTTTTTTTTAAATAGTGTTAATAAAGTTTAAATTTATATTAATTAAAACAAATTTAAATTTGTCACAGATGCACATTTCTTGTAGAATTTTTTTAATATTACAATTAAAATTATTTTCCAATATTTTTTATTACTACTAAAATTTTTTAATTTATAAAAAATAAACTAAAAGAGCGTATATATATATTTTTTTCTTTTTGTTATCTAAACATTTATCCAGACGTCGTTCTGACTCGTGTTGTGTTGTAAAACACGTTTGAAGGACTTTTTTATGGCTTTTTCTTTAAAATTCACTTAGAGTAAAAATTTAGTTTCTTAGATGTCGACACTGATAAAGTAAAAAGTTCGTTTCAAATTTTTACTTTCGATGTTTTATCCATTTCGCAATCATATGTAGGTCTATACAATATCGTTTTACCTTTAAAAGATGGCGTGTTTTGATCCGATAGAATGAGAAACCATCTGCTATTACTCTATATACTTGTCTATTGCCCGAAGCTGGATCTTTAGATTTTTATATCTACAGATTAACATTGTTGCGTATATTTACGTTCCTATAATTTCATTACAACTTAGGCCTACTTATTAAAGTTACGCGAGTAAGAATTTGTCAGCAAATTTTCAATATACCTGTGTTTGGTATAATGAAATATCTTTGTTTTAATTATTAATTATTTATATTTTATTATTTTTTTTATTTTTTGGTGTTCAGTTGGCAACACGTGTGATTGGTCGTCATGTTCTTTGCATTTAGAATGATAATAAACTTTTATTTTCTCTCTGACGTTTTTATTAATTTGTATCAATTCATAAATGTGGGAAGACTTCGATGTTTCCACATGTTTATAAAATATAAATTTATAAATTCATATTTAATTAAGTACTCAAATTAGAACTAGAATTAATAAAAAAAATCAATCACCAGCTATTAAAGTTGAAAAAATATGCGTAGTGGACTTTATTTTCGTTTAAGTATTAACTGTATTTTCTTATTCCTAAAGTAGCCAAACTAGCGAACAATACTTGAACAATTGCTTTGCTCATCCGTCAGAACAAGAACGAAATTGCCTGGACCCATCTCAAAAGCCTTAGGCAATAGGAAGAAAAGTGAATAGTCACCCAAGGTGTAATTACCGTACATAAATTCGTTGGAGTAGACGCCCAGCTCTATAATTAGCCCAATGCCGCCCAATTTGGAGGTGGCAGTTCGGCAATCCTAACGTTGTTGACAGCTCTTCCATTGTTAAAATGGACGCTTGATGGACAAGTTATGAAATTCGATGGTATTAATTCTTTAGTTTGGTTGAAAACATTTTAAAAATTTTCTCTTACTTTTCTTATCGTTCTCTTTTAAAAAATTATTGACGATAATAAAAGTAATAATTTTTAAATAACTCCTCATTAATTCTTCGAATAATAAAAATTTCCCGATTGGCTAATTTTATTGTCACTTTTTTTCTATTATTTCTTATTTAATTATTTTGATGAGATGTGCTTACATCTAAAATTATAAATTAATTTAATAAAAATGATGATGATAAAAATTCAACAATTTTGCATCGTTTACTTTTAATCTTTACTAAAAAAAAAGAATTTAAAATTTTGACGTCACCAACGGCATTTATATTTATGACGCAATTTAAAATCTTGTTCGATGTCGAGTTAATTGATTGAAAAAAATCGTTGTATTTATTAACGAGTAAGAAAGATAAGACCAATTTAAAAGCGATTAAGAAGAATTTTACGTTTTTAATAAATCTAAATTTAAACAAATCTGACGTCATATCGAATCATCTTCGCTAAGTTTATTCGGAGGCGCCTGCCACGCCCCTGGTGGCAGGAACTGAAAGGAAGAGACATAGCGCAGATGAATAACTAGTTGGGGCAGATGTCAAACAGACGATGAAGATATATGGTGTCGAGGTCAAAATTTTTGACGTCTTGATGAGTCTAACTTTCACCTGTCATAATGATTCCCTAACGTGACATATATTATTATATTTAAATACCTAACAATATTTTCTTCTGACGAATTCTTAATATTACTTCTTAGACCTGTTCCATAAATCATGCGATTTCCACTTCCACGTGTTTGTCGGAACTAATTTGTTAGAAAATTGACAAATTGTGACATTTATGTCTTTATAAAAATTGTTAATTATAAAGACGCAACAGAATTATTGCTATAAAAGAATGCAGATTATAAAAACGATAAATTTTTATCCATAAATCAAACTTTTGAAGTGAGAGATTTTTATGGAAATATCTGAGCTATAAATTAGCTTTATTCTTTAAAACTACTTTAAAAAAATAAATCTATAGAAGCATTTTAAACGAATACCATTTCGCTTTTTTTCTTTTTTAGTGCTGTATTTGATTGGTGGGAAAAACAAAATATCTTTAATATTTCAATGTGTGTGTCTCACAATACAATAGACATTTTGTCTGAGGCAGGTGAGGAATTTTAAACACTGATTAGGCGTTAACTTAAGTCCTACAAATTAACACATCTCGGAATTCGCTCCATACACCTGTAATTACAAGTAAATGCTAGCTATCCACACCCTAATTATCTGGCTCCTAGGATCCCAACTCAAATCAATGATGAATGATGATTAATTGTAATTATTGTAGCCACTTTTGAAATTTTTAATAAACTTTATTGACTTTCATTTATACAATTATATATAATTTTGAATTGAAATTTAGAAACCTGGTTCTAATTCAGATGATACCACTGAAAGAATAAGCAAGCTGGAAAATTATATGATTAAGATGAAAGATTCAATCATTTAAGTTCTTTTTTTCTATTCCTTAGTACATTAAAAAAAAAAATATTCTGCATTGCCTATAGTATATTTTAGCTCTGAAATCTTGCCATAATCGAAAATATTATGATGATTTTATCTATTTTCTCGTGTCCGAATATCTGTTAGTGCGGAATCAATTGAATTAGCATATTGTTTTTTTATGAATCGAATAATGATTTTTATTCATGAGAATAATTAAATATTTTAAAATTGTTAATTTATTTTCTTCCTAGAGAATTAATATTAACATATTTTAATAATATTATTATCAGATTAATATATTTTGAATTTAGATTGAAATTTTTTACAAATTGAAACTTGTTAACACCAATTCTATTTTAAACTTATTGAATTAATTACACGATTTATAATTACTAAAATGCATGATAAAAGAATAAATATGATTATAATGGAATTCTATATATCGGTGAATATAATTTACAGATGTAAAGTTTACATCTTTACCTAACTCAACTAGACTGATAACAGATTTTGGATCTACTTATCCCTGTGACAAATTGCCATTGCCTATTAGGTCTGTTTATCCTTTCACCTGAATTTTAATGATTCAATAAATTTCCATTCTACTTAACTCATAGTTCCAATCATGATGGCTTTCACCCACTTAGACCTACTTGTTACGGAATTATATCTTAATAAATTTATTTATGCTTTAAAAAATATTAAAAAAAAATAATAAATATATTATTTGCCTCTTCTTGAATATAAATGTTGTTATACAATTTACATCATTATTAATTAATTCTCAAACTGTTTTTATACTTATAAATTTTTCTTTTTTAAGCTTATTATATAGATGTATCATAATTATTATGATTTATATACTTATAGTATTTTTATAATGATGTATATGGAGAAAAATGAATCTGTTTATTGAAATAAAAAAAAAAAAAAAAATTTAAGATAGGGTATATTAGAAAACCCTAATATAATTAACGTAAATTTAAAAAAACTAGAAATTACCCGCTCATATAAATGAGCGGAAATATAATAACGAAAAACACTTCCGAACTGTAGGGAATCGATGACGGTATCATAAAATGGCATACATTCTTACGTTACAGCGCCATCTGGGTACTCTGTCTTTTTAGAGGAACTATAATTTTAATTTAATTTTTTTATTATTAATAACAACAAATAATTTTGGCTGTCGCAGACATCCAAAATTTAGATCTTTCTAAAGGTACCCTATTTATGGAAATAGGTACAGTAGTTCAATCGAAAAAGGGACATCCAACCAGCCAGCCACGTTTGACTATTAATATATATGATAGGAAAAAAAAAACAATAGGAATTCAATATTAAATATTTTATTGTCATATAAAATTATTGTTTTAGAGGAATATCTTGATTAAATTTTACTGATTTCTAGAGAGTCAAATATTATTCAGTTTATTTTTCTAAAAAATAAATTTTCTAAACTATGAACACCATTGAGAAATCTTTATACAGTGAAACCCCCCTCGTGCGTTCCCGTATCGTACGACTTTCCCGCTTTAAACGTCTATTTTGAAGTCCCAACATATTCTTATACATGCAATGTAAAACTTTCCCTTTTCCTACGTTTTAATTATATAACGTTTTTATTATGACGTCATCAGAGTTCTTTTTTATTATGACATTATCAGAGCTTCCTTCTTCGTGTGTTTCCCCGCTCGTTCGACTTTTCGGGCCGGTCCCCGAAAAGTTTCAAAATCGGGGCACTATAATATTCATATTTGAGAAAAAATTTGTAAATCTGGAAATAGTTAAGTGGGTTACCATTTTATTAATATTCTTAATAAAATGGATATCATCCCATAGAATTTATTCCATTTGAGTTTTGATTCAATAGCATATATTTTTACCATATTAAATTTTATAAAATAAAATTATTAGTAGATTTAATACAAACATAAATGTTAAAAAAGGATAATTGTTATAATTTTCACAACTTTTAATAATTGCAGACCTCTAGAAAATTATATTGAGTTTTTTAAACTGAAAAGAATTCGTAAATCTCTCAAAATGCTAGTCGTCGCTGCTATGTAGTAGTTATATCGCTAGCCTGATAATATATAGATATAGCGCGAATAAACACTAAAAAGAAAAAAGGGATACGGTGAACTTTTAAAAATGACTGAAACTCTAAAACGTAGTATAACCATAATTTTCCAATATTTATGGAAATTGTTTTAGAATTCTTTATCTAATCTGAAGAAGTGTTAAAGCACCGCTGTGCTTCACTCTTACAGAGGAATTTGATGGAAGAGTGGAAGTTAGCATAGCTCAGTCGAGCTAGAAGTTAGCTTCTCCCCGATTGATACAACACCTGGTTGTTCGACGCAACTCCGGGTGGTTGGATCCCTAGGGAGGTTTGTGAGGATGAAGGCGTGAAGTACGGGCCACCCGGCATGATCCAACACACCCTGCAGTTAATTGGATACCTATGCATTGCAAAGCTTAAATTCCGCCCAAGATATCCGGTTTTCTGCTGTTTCTATCATTTATCTTCATATCACTCTTTTTTTCCAAATATTTAAATAAGTAATTGCTTAATTGTTTAAAATATAAACATTTCTGAAAGATTGAGATATTTTCAAATCTACTTTGATAGAATATGAATACATGAATCTAGCGAATTCATTAACAAAAATCTTCTTTTGGTCTGATAATTGAAAAGGAATGGATTCTTAAATTAGAAGGATTATAAATTATTTTGTAATTTTATTATTTATTTGTATTAATAAGCCTTAAAACCCTATAAATATCAAACTCCTTCTTTTCTTATGGATAGAATGATGAAACTTGATCACAAGATTCGTAATTCAGTTGTAAAAATAATTTTGATCAAAATATAATTTAAGAATTCTACAGATGATCTAACCAGAGAAATTTTATACATTTTAATTCAGATTCGCATGACCATGCGTTTATTTTTCTTTAAAGTTTTTAATTTTTGTATGATACGATTTATAGCCATATCAAAATCGTTTTAGCGTATAAAATTAGGAATAATTCATAATTGCTTCCTGTGAATTATGCCATTTGTATAGCAATTTTTTTTCAGAACAACTTTTCAGTAAGTGGGTATAATATTGCGATACATAGAACAAAACAAAATTTATGTGAATTATTACCGTTGATTTCCAAGAGTCAAAAGTGACTTCGTTGACAAATGTAACTAGTCAGACCTACATCGAAGGACAAGAAGCAACTCTGCTTTCCATCAACCTCCAAAAGCTAATTAAACTTAATGCTGTCAAAAGAGACGTTACTATCCAGAAAATAATGCACATTTCTTTTGCATAAATTCAGCTTGATATATATTTTACAACCGAGTTTTAACTCTCAATAGGTCTATATAAACTCAGTAAAATGATGAAATAAAGTAAAAATTAATAAAATAACAAGTTTTGGCATTTTTTTATTATTACCTAATTTATTAATCAAGCAATTTTAGAAATTTTTAATCATATTTTCCTTCAAAGAAAAACAATTTAATCTTTATTTATTGACTTAAAAATAAACTGATACTTTTTTCATGAATATAAAATTCAAACAGTATGAATAATGCGTTATATTTTCGAAGGCTGTTCGCTGAGCGATATCATTAAAGCAGATAATAAATACAAAATGATGTGTTAACCAGTTTCTAGAAGTAAAAAATTGGAAAGGAATTACTACAGGCCTAGACAGTAGGACTACATTCTTCATTAATTCCTCCCTGAGCTCAATACCTCTAAAATCTATAACTTGTGTCAACTCTTCGCCTACATAAATTTTTAGATTTATGGTAGTCGTTTGTTAAATTCAAAGCTCATTCTTAAAGATATATACATCTTGAGGGTCTGGGTGGCTTATTACGAGATTACTTATTTAATCATCTGTCTATTTAAAAATCTCGATGCAAAGCACATTATAGATATGCATAGAATTAATTTGAAAAATATTGTTTTAACATCACCACATCTACTTACTGTCAACGTTTCAGAATCGTATAAATATTTAAATAATAACTTTTAATTTTTAATTATAGGCTATATGTTAATATTAGCAACAATTTGTAAGTAACAGAAGTTTCTGAAATTGCATGCATTGATAAATGGTAGAAAAATTTATTGTTTTTTTGATTAAATTTTGCCATAATCAACACTTATGACTATCAGCTCGGATCATATTAATTATTTACACTTCAAGTAAGATATCAGTAACAAAAAAATGCGGTCTGTTGTAATAGAAGGGAGAACATCTTATAAATCGTCGAAAATGTTTTAATTATAAAGATTTAAAGCAACTTTCGTAACAGAAGTATCTGTTGAATGGCCTTCGTTATCGCTGTAATATTCGTATGATCATTGCTAAAAGTCTTGTCTTAAGTCATGGTTCCAATTTATCTTTTATGGTACATCAGCCTTCATCACAGTACCACTTCATTGTATACAAGATCGAGCCAAGGTAATTCCAATTTTAAGGATGTTATCCGTAGAAAAATCAGCAGAACGTAGGCTTAATTTGTCAAACGAACTATTAATAGGGCAGAAAGAAAGAACCATTTCATTTTTCATTCGGATGTCATCGCTTGGGAGATGCGGTCACGCAGATTTATTCGCACCTTCATAACATCTATTAGATTGAAGGATTTTTCTCTGGCGTTTGTAGCACATTATATGAAGTAGCAACATGACTTAGTAGACGTAACACCTGCTAGCCAGATGAAGAGAGGGAGGTTCTAGACTTGGCAGGATAAAGAGATCTGATTGAATGTACTGATAAACCACTCAAATATCAATCACAGCTGTGCCTAGTCCTACATGTTGTCAGTTTTAGAAGGCAACCGTGACATTAGATGTGCAGACTGAACACTGAAAATTGCCTTTTTTTATTTTTGAAAAAGGAGAGTATTTCGTTCTTTTATTGGGCTCTCTATCGAAGACTTCATTTTATGATTTGGTCTGTGCGACAGGTCTTTAGTTTATATGAGAATAGCCAACCTTCTTCCTACTTTTTATTATTTAGCAATAGCTAAACTTCTACTAAAATATCTTTTAATATATTAATAACTATTTATAAATGAATAAATTGTATTGTTTTGAATGACAATACCTAATTTTTATTATTACATTTTTAATATTTAAACTATAAAAATTATATTTAAAAAAGAAAATAATTTTATTATTTTTTCATACTCTTAACGACATTAAAAATGATTTTAATAACAATTAAATCTCCGTTTTCCTTATTTTAGAATAAAAAACAATTGTTGTAAACAGGATAAAAAAAATGATTTTCTTAAGCAGTTTTTATTACGATTTTATATAAATTTACATCTGAATTTGATCGTTGAATATTAAAATTCTTATCACTAAAAATTGAAAATTTCGTTTTAGAATTATAATAAAAATAAATTCGAATTTTTTCAGAGTCGTTAGTTAACGAGATTTTCTATCAAAATGTCTCAGATGAGTAAACGAATTACGTTCTTCCTATCTATATCCGATCATTATAAGATCGTCTATGCTCATTTAGTCAAAGTTTCTCGGAAGGTCATTGACGTAACAAGAAGTCATCAAAAGCATCGTAATTATCCAGAATCCGTTCGAAAGTCGTTGCCAAATGACTTAAAAAAGCAGCAAAGCGACGATGGAGATCATCAGAGATAGGAAACGTCAGGCAATGATGAAGAGACACGATCTTCAATGATGATCGCTGGATCTCTCTGTTTAACAATGACTATTTTGTTTCGAACCGTATTTCTCGAGATGGAAAAGGTGATAAGTATATACAACAGATGGCTTTCGACTATAACGCTGATGAGTTGCTCTACTTTTCCTGACTTTGAATCTTTTAATAAACTAAGAGTGTCTTATAATTAGAATAGAAGACTACAGTCTTTAAGACAGTAGACTTTATTCTACTATAAAATAAATGCATAGTAATAAAAAAAGATAAATAAAAAAATGACTATAAGATTAATAGTAATCTGTAAAAAGGGATAGAAAATATTATGTTAAAATTAACTTTAACAATAGACCTTTATTTGTGTACATATAACTAAAATAGTTTTGTATCAATCAATAACGTAACAAGATAAAAGAATTATTCTTAATTACATAACACAGACATTAGGTGCATTTCGTAAAGTTAGGTAGAAGAGCTGACATTTGTCTGGAGAGACGTAATTGGCGATTTTCAGAATTTCATGTGGAGAACATGCTAGCGGATCATGTAATCCATCATGAGAACAGGTACGGATGCAATGGATTTAAATTACAAGGCAGGGTGTCGAGTCTTTCAGTCAGTACGCTATAATTTAATGCACGATAACAAATGGGGGTGCAAGAGGTGCCATGGTCATCTTCTGGAAAAACTCTGAGGCTGGCTGTCCGCACCTGGACAGCCTATAACACTTGGGCGTAATATTTGGGGGAAAAAAGATTCTTGAGAAACGAGACGGATGATGAAACTGATGCTTCGAAAATTTACTCAAATACTCTTATACGTTTTTAAAAAAAAATCTAAATCAATAATATTATAAATTAGTTAAATCTAGACTTGAAATGTGTGATTTTATAGCAGAGCAATACAAAGTCAACTGCTTTTTATATTATTTATATATACTTCACCGTTATGTCACGCACAGGTAATGCCTTCTTTTTGAACTACGACTTCCTGGCAATTGAAGAAATGATTTTCAATCACGAAATGTCATCTGATGCGACAAATCACTTCCTCCACAGGTTCTAATCACGAATAAAGAGTAGACTTTTGTGTTCCTAGCAATTTTAAGAAGAGAGAAGTTCTTTCTCACAGAACTCGTTTCACTACAGACATATTTTAGATTGGATTTAATTAGTTCTGTCTAGTTGAATACAATGTAAACAGAATGAAAGAGGAGAAACAACAATTCGTGTTTTGCTAATATAATATTTTTAATAATAGTAAAAATTGTTTTTGGGAAGAATTTTAGAATTTTTCGTCGCGAAAAGTGCTGTCAGAAAAGACAACTTTATCTAGTGGAAAAGGATCTGGGTAGGGCATCTCCTCGGGTAAAGCTGTATCAATGTATGGGTAATAACCAGATTACTTCACCTACATAAGGGCGTTGCTCTGAAGTGATGAACGTCGATTGAGCAACAACAAATTATTGAAGGATCACGTGTCGAGGTCAAAAGCAAGATGGAAATCGTGAAGTAACTGGTTGCTTACTAAACATTAGGTTGCCAGACGTTAACCAACCTATTATTTTAAAACCAATAAATTGTAAGTGGTTTATTATGTTTCGTTTATCTTCATTAAAATAATATTAAATGTAGAAGAAAAAAGATTTGATTTAGATAGTTATCCACTTATAAAATTGCTAGTTTTACCTATAATTTTTCATTTAGTGATAATTGTGACATTTCGTTACTTGGAGAAATTATCTAATCTAATCTTTTTAATTATCTTTTAGACAAGATTAGGAAAACAACCACCTATTAATCAATCTAAGAAAAGTCCAGAAGCTATAAAATTTTTATCTTATAGAAAACAATTATAAAATTATTTTAAAATACAATATTGTTTTTAATACTTTTATTAATATTTTTTTTTTCTAATTTTTAATTTATTAAAAAAAATTCTGACCAAAATTTTATTTTAAAATATAAATTAAGTACTATTAATATCGAATATCATAGATAATGAGGACAAAAGAGCTCAGAAAATCGATTTGTTTATTTAAAGCTAATTTCAACATTGTTTATTTTGTTGGTTGATTAATTTATTTATTCAATGTTAGTCTATATTTTAAAAAAATTATAAATTTTGTGGTATGATTTATAGCTTTATAATGTCATCATATATATACAGTATATTTGCTCACTTGTTGGTGACATGGCTACATTTGTACAGGCCTATAAGAGTTGTATTGGGAATTGTTCTATTGATCGAATTTTGATTATATTGTATTTATTACGTTAATACAATTTATTTTATCAAGAATAATAAAGTGTCTTTGTGATTAGAGTACTAAATAACACAAATCTACAGTTATTTGACCTATAAGTAATTATTTTCATACTAAACAGCATAGTTTAATTGACTGTAATTTTTGCATTAATGTTTAATGATAAACGAAATTACGTTTCCGAACTACTAAACATAAGATGATCCGGTTTCTACTCCATACCGGTTCAGTGGTAAAAAGTTGATTTGCATAAAAGATTGGCATATCACACCATAGGATGGAGTGGTAAAATAGTGTTAATTACGAATGAAAACAGTGTAAATTAATATAAATATAAATTTTACTAATATATAAGAAGACAATATAAATGATAAAAAGTTTACATAGTGAAATATCGAACGTAACATTGTTTAAATGAGTCTATTCAATTACTCCTATGCACTGCTTTAACTCCAGTTTACACACTTACAATGAGGAAAACACTGCATCAAATATCACTTCAGCTTATGGACAATTCGCTTAACAACTGTGTAGATTATCTGTATACAGATTTTCTTTTCATTAAGTCATACTTTTAAAGAATAAAATGCGTTAAACTATCTAAAATGAGAATTCTAATCCAACATTTAGTGAACATTAGTGATGGCAGAGTGACTATAAGTCACTCTGCCATCGCTACACAAATATAAATATTTTAAAATATTATATAGCTTATCACAACTGTATATAATTATTAAAATAAAACAGATTCTCTATTAATTTTATGTAGCCAAGTTTAAGCATTAGATGCGCGATTAAACAAAAATGGCGAATAATATACTGCATTAATATTAATTCGTCTACAAATTCACATAACTGATTAAGAATCCGCAACGACCGCAGATGAAGTAGAAGTGAAGTGATGCGTGACGACCGCCAGTTTTCTTAGCTTCACTATGTCCTGAAACGTCACATTCACGTGCTCTTCACTCTACCAATACGAAACGTATAAAGGCGTTCTCTTTATCACCAGTCTTGTATAAAACGATATTAAGAAGCTTGACAGATCTACTTTAATATGTAAAATAAACCTAATGGAATTTGTCATACTCCCATTCTCTAAATAAAATAAATAAAATAGATGAAAATTGTTTTATTCGGCTTGAACTTAAAATATATTTTTTAATTATTAATCTGCACAAATTTGGAGAATAAGATGTCATAATGGATCCAAACGATAGAGTTAAATCTATCCGTAATGAAGGGTAGGTATGTACTCGAACCATTTGCAGTGCAGAACGTCATATCTCCACGTAATTTAGAGGGATGTAACACAATTAGCAAGCAAATTCGCCATTAGTTGATTGGCGATGCGTTACTTTCTCCTTAATTGAAGGCGAAATATCATATGTCAAAGAGACGTGTAACCAGCTTAATGAAGTGTTCATTTCTACATTAATTATAAGAACATTTTGATTTGTCGATAATAAACAGGAGCTATTCATCTGCTCTCTTAACCTCTTTCTCTCCCTCTCAGATAACGTTTATGTTGATCTATTGTTTCATTATTTTTCTCTTAAGTCAATTTTTAAATCTTAGCTCGCACGAAAACACAATACGAAGACATGAAAACATTTTTCCCCATTTTTTTTTTTTTCAAATAAGCTACCAGCATCTGCAAAAGAAAAGATTTATAGGAAAAACAAAAGAAAATATTATTTCAATACTCAGAAATTTAATGTATTTATATTATTTTTCTTCTATTTTTGTATATAAAAATTGCTAAAATTTCTATTAAAACGACTGTTTCGTCTATTAATATTTGATTATCTAGCTATTAAAATTAATTTTATAATTAAGCTATTTAAATGTGGAGAAAATAAAGATTTGGTGTATAACTAGCAAAACAGTTTGGTTCCAGGAATTCGGGTTTATTAATCTTTCAACTCTCGAAAAGCCTACATAATTGTCCCATTGACAGTTATCAAGCAAAATGGATCTACATTACTACCTATTATAGATTTGTACCTTCGTCTCTCTAAGCTCGCACGCAACTCGGCCATACAGCATTTAGTTTCGTGCATTTGCAATTACTTTTTGCTTAATCTGAAGCAAATTTTATGCCAGAATTGATCTTTATCTCTTTCCAATAATTACCTAGCACCCATCATTACCAAGAAGATTCTTTTGTCGTCGAAGAAACCATCCACGTTTTCGTTACATTAAAAAGAAAAAGAAAATGATGGGAAGGAGAATTTTAAAAAGTTCGTGTTAATTCCATGAGAAAAATTTTTAATCGCGTAGATATTTTTCTCATCTACGTATCGACCGAATTCTCTAATAATTATTAATGATTTCGAGACTTTTTAAAGTAAGCAAGCAGTCGATAAACTCTATATAGTATAAAGCTATATCTTATAACAATGGTATAAATAATGATATCGCTATAAAACATGGATGACAAATCAGTGCAATGCTATCCCCACCCAATGATAGATTTCTAAAAATATTTATTTTACTTTTTTTTTAACTGACAATGTTAATTCCGGGTGGTCGAGAGTAACGCCCTTAGATCCTATGGCACCTCTGCAGCCTCCTCTAAATCATTCACCAGAATCAAGCGGGAGGCATGAAAATTTAATAAGCTCGGTTCTGTCTCTATCCCTAGAGATTTCCTAAATTGTTTTGTAATAGAAAATCTACTCTTGCGGTTTATCCCGATTGAAATTTTGTATTTTCCAAATATTTTTAAGAAGTTTTTCTATACTTTAAGATAAAAAAAAAAAAACAATACAAAATAGGAAAAAGTCTCTATTATTATTATTAAAAATATTATTCGATGTAATATTTTAGTAGCTAGTAAATTTTAATTACCTTTTTATATTAATTTAATTTTTAAATTTATATGTGAGCCGTGATTAAACATTCGAAATTTTAATAAATTATAAAAACAGTCAGCTGGTAATTTTAAAATTATTAAATGTAACTTTTATTAATTAATTAATTTATATTTGGTCTAGTTTTAATAATAAGAAAATAGGGAAGATGAACGAACAAATTTGAGTTTATTCGTCGTTGCGTTGATTAATTTTTTTTTAATCAGTAGAATTATTGATCAGGATATTAACGGTACTTAAAAGTGTTCACCAAGCTTATTAAATTGGACTAAATCATCTAAAGAATAAAAAAAAATGTTTTTATAAACTAATATTGTATATATGTTAACATAAAATAAAATAAAAAAGATCTCAAATTTTTATACTCCACGATATGCAATGCTGTATAAAAGGGAAGAGAAAAAAATAATAATAACAAGTTAAAATATTTAGTAGCTTTTCCAGTCTTCTTTTATGGAAACGTCAAACAGAGAGGATTTTGTGTCAACAAAACATAATTTTTTCAACAACATTCGACTTCTGCAAAGAATTTTTTAGCCAATCACGTTCCTCGTATCATACTTCCACTTTGTCAGCATCAATCCCAAATCTTATTACAAAATGTAGCTACTTGAAAACATCTTCTCTTCAGCACATATTTTAATCTTTTCCCCACACAGAAACGTAAATATTTAATAGAGTCTTCCAGTAGATTCTAGACCAATAGGTAGATGGAGAAATGGTAAAATGTTAATACTCAAAGAGAGGGGGGAATTTCAATCATTTTAGACCTTCTATTTGAGATGAAAACTGTGTAATCGAATTTAAACTTTGTTAAAAAATATTTTACTAGTTTTCCTCCTCTCTCCTACTACATCTTTGTACGACGCAATGTAGATATGTGTGTGTGTGTTGGAAACTATTACTATTTTATTTACGTTTTAGATTCTATATAGGTGTGTTGTACATGAAGCACATCACATTAGTGATAAGATGGCTAGGTGGTGAGAGACGTGGTTGGATACCCAAGCTCATTTTTTAGCCACTAGTATTTTATTGGGTTAGTATGGCTACATTTAAGAGAGATGTGAATTTTTTTTAGCTTCTATAGGATACGAAAACATAGGGGGGAGAGCAAAGTCGGGGAGGGAGTAAACGTAGCTGGAAGACAATTTACATCTCCGTCTTTTGAATTATTGAAGTGGCTCCCTTACTGATGGATGCGTCCACTCCCTATCGCTAAATGATTCATGGGAATTTTTTTTTATTCGCTTCATATCGCTGCTTGTGCTGCTTCTTTTCTATATGCGGCTACCGAACTATATACCTTCTTCGAAAACTAAAAAAAAAAAAAGTTTGTATCATCTTACCTTATTCTGAATTAGTAGCTCATTCCAAATGAAATTAGGATTATTATTACGTTACGAAAATGTTTTCTCGGAGAATTTTTGCTTGCTTCGACTTCGGCTTTATACATCCAAACTGATGCAGTTCATACTTAATTGGCTGTGGTAAAATGACAAATTGTAGATTACCTCTATTAATTATACTTAATTTTGATATAATTACGTACAATTTAGATAATAGCCTTTATGAAATTAGTTAATTAGACTCGAAAGTATAAGTTTTATCGAAATTTTCCATTAAAATTATTAGAACAAATAAACGCGAAAATATACCAACGGTGCATCCATTTTGTGTGCTCCAGTTTAATCTTTTTTTTTACGAATTTTATCATTTAATCGAGTCTAGTAAAGTCTACTAAATTTAGATAAATTTTTTTATATTTTATCAATGAGTACAAATGTTTATAAGGATGCTATTTTTACGTGTCAAGAGCAAACGTCGACACTTGGGAGGCAAACTTGTCACCTGAGTCTTGTTGGTGGTGACGAAAACCAGAGAAGGGTCGACCGGAATCACGGACTAGGGAATAGGGAATGTGCCATCTTTGGCCTTCTCTCTTCTCTCTCTCTCTTTGCCTCTCACTCTCTCTACTGCATGGTCTTAATTAGTATCAGGTTTAGGCCACACACGTTCTATCCTTTTGGCTAAAATGCCGTCCCCTCTCTCACAGTCTGTTCGCCAACTCGATAAAATTCCTACTGATTTAAAAAATCTCTGACAATTATTGCTATTTATAGTTGGCGAGAGCTATTAGAACTTATAAAAAAAATTATTAATTTTTTTTTTCCTTCTCTTTTTCGGTTAAGCCATTATTTCAATTAGAATTGCAATAGTTTCTGTGTAAATCGTTCGAAAATTTTATGTGGGGGGAAAAAACTGTACGGTTATCTGATAACTAATTTTTAAGAACATTTATACGGATTTTTTTAATCGAAATTTTGAATTCTGTCGATGATAATGTATTTACGGTATAGCTCTAGTCAATGAGAGTCATAAGCAGCAAAAAGAGAAAGAAATATGTCATACATGAAAGGTTTGTGGCAGTCTGGGAGCTGTAACATGATCTTGGGAGATGTAACATTCTTTATGTGACACTGAACCAACTATCTGCAGGATTCTTAAACCTCTTATGCGGGCATACCGAACAGAAATAGAATGCCCAAAGAGATAACCAAAATGATATTTCCTGTGTAAATATAGGCCTCAGTAGCACTTGGCATATATGAATAATTTCCTTGTCTTAAATCGAGCTTCACGATTCTCTAAATGATTAAAACAACATGAAAATGTAATTTTTGGAACATTCTTTTAAAAATATCCTTTAATATCTTTATATAAATTCGTATTTATCAGTCGTATCCTTAACTACAGGAATAAAATTAAAATAAGATAATTAACAATTGCAAATTTATCTCGTTAAAAATAACAAATTTTTGATACCTGTCAATATTATTTGCTACAGATCAATATCAAGATATCAAAAGACAGGTGATCAGTAAGTTAGATGAACCATACAGACACTATCTTCTTTGTTAGAGAGTTTTTTTTTAATAGTGAAGCTGGCCTTCGGGCCTTCCTCTATAAATTACGGGGTGTGGGCCTAAGTAACAAGTTATGATTCTTCTCGTTACGATATTTGACTGGGGCCTCCCTATCGGTAGTCGGTCTTCTATGAAAAGAAATGCGAAGGAAATTAGGACAGCTGTTGTTTCGGGTTAGAATAAGGCAAAGATGGACGTGACGTGAATCATAAACAACTTAACTATCATTCGAAAACACAAACGATTGGGCGTCTGTTTAATGAAAAAATTTTAATAGAACAAAAAAGCTAATTGTCATATTTAATTATCTGTTTTTCCGGTAATTTATTTATAATGCAATACGTGTGCGTAATATTTAAATTCTTTGTTTTAAATAAACGCGTACGATTTTTAATTAAAAAAAAAAAGCTAAATTTAAAAATAAAATAAAATTTCGTTTCTTACGCTTTAAATCTAAAGATAAGTTTTAGTTTGCAAGAGATTTAACTTTAAAAATTATTAAATATTAATAATAATTAACTATAGAACCTATAATATACTAATTTTTGCAGAATTAAACTCTGCAAATCTACGAAATTTTATTTATTTAGCACACGTCCAAGTCTCTTCTCTATAATCATCTGATTAGAGAGACTGATAATTCGAATTGGTTGGAGTTTTAAAATACAACAATAAACCCTTTATTAGCTTATTTATCATATTTTTTGAATTTTTCATTTTTTTTTAAATAAAGTATTTATGAACTTTTTATAATTTATTTATAAAGAAACCATTATTTATATGCATATGGCATTATTAACTTATCATAATTTAGGTTTATTTGCGATAAACTAGATCTATACGAAAAACTATAAAAAAAAAAACGAAGACAGAAAAAAAAAATTGGTAATGTTAAACACTTGCGTATCATCGACCGTCAGGATATACCAACTGATGCTAGTATAAAAAAAATGTTGAAATTTTTTGTTTCTTAATGTTCAGTTTTCTTGCAGCGGAACAGGAGTAAGTTCGGGTTGACAGAAAATGTTAAAAAAAATAAAATAAAATTTACTATAAGAGTTTGTAAAAAAATATATTTCAAACGTTAGACAGCTGCTACTTACCCATGTGCAAATAGAAAATTGAGTGACCGTTTTTTAATTCAGGAAGCTTGAAAGAAGATTGCATCGTGCGCTTCTGTTACAAAAGAAACAAAAATTATTTTAAAACATATATAGAATTAATATATTCAACTTTTAATCGCTTTTATAATCTTCATATTTATATTAAACTGTTTAATAATTCTCTTAAGTCAAAGAGAACTACTGTGGACATTTAAGATATAAACTATCCGAAATAATTCCTTCTTCTTTCGAAGATTATCATTTCGAACTAAGAAACTAAGGTAGCAAGATCGATCTAAATTGTAACAAGACTCCTGCGCTTGAAATGCAGCTAGCACCGTATTGAAGTAACCTTGATCTCACCATGTTTTGTAGAGATTTATGACTGATATAAATTTGTTGCAGTGAATGTGGGGACGTTACAAAGTAAATGGCAGGGCTGTGGAAGTTCGATCAACTACTTGGAACAAAGGTTAATGTGGTCATTGTGGCCAAATCGACCTGTTGTGGACGATGGGGAAACTTTTATAGCTTTCACTTTTATCGTTTCATTTTAAACATAACGATCTTTCTTTTAATTAAATACTTTCTTTTCGGATCGATTGGGAAAAATATCAATTTTAATCGATTTTTCTGTCCACGAGCAATTGACTCGTTGTTGAAAATGTTAAGAATAACAATTTGTTTGGCAAGAGATTTCTTCCTGTTATATCAAAACACTCAAAAACATCCGCTTGTAGATTTTTTTTGTTTTTTGATGTAGAGGTACGCCCACAAAAGATAAGTGCGATAGTAAACACTATCATATTAAGTCAGTCGAGGGAGATAACCACAGATTAATATTCAATTTGTAATTATCTAGAGCATCATCTCAATTAATCTTTTTCTCTCAACTAATGACAGCCTATCTAAATAAAGTAACCTTTACCTGTATATAATTTCTCCGAAAAAAATCAATCATGTAACGTAGCACATTAAAAGATTTTTAACAATGATAATAGTGATACATCGGAGTAGGAAATATCCGTAAATTTTGATTAAATATGAGCGTTAGGACAATAATTATAAGTCAGTAAATCTACTATGCATAGAAGCCATATACGAAACGGGTGTGGACAGCAGGTGTTTCTAACAAATATGTACAGGTAAAGGTGTGACATGCAAATAATTTAAACTATAATTAATGCAGATAAGAGATCAGACGATGACAGGAAACTAGTAATAACCTCTTTAAAAAAACCTATCATCAATGTCAATGTGACTGGTAGTGTCTCCGCTAACTGTAGAGTGAATTTTACAGCATCACATGTCTAATATCTCAAAAAAAAATTACAATTGTATTGTCAACTTTTTGAAGTATCGAGTTACGACTTGGTCTGATTCGTATATCATTATTATTAAATCATTTTAATATGAAAAATATAAATATAGCTTTCACATGTAGTAAGTAGCGTTATGGCCATTTTTAATATGAAAAGCCATAGTTACATACAGTAAAGAATTATTAAAATTCTGAAATGCTGTTATATTAATTAACGAACTGTGTGGAAACATATATAATAATTAATATTGATTAAAAGAAATAATTCCACAAAATTTGAATGCTCTGTTAATATTTTATTCTTGAAATATTTTGTGGACAATTTTATAAACACGAACAGAAGTTTATTTACATGAGGGTATATTTACATTTGTAAAATATGATTAAACTCCTTTCAGGCGAATGTAGTTCAAGTTTCAAAAATATCGACATTTTTGAAATTTCGAACCGGCAGCCATCTTGTAAAGGATCACATATTTACATGAGGGTATATTTACATTTGTAAAATATGAATAAACTCCTTTCAGGCGAATGTATCATTTATGGCCAACAAACAGTTTCAAAAATATCGACATTTTTGAAATTTCGAACCGGCAGCCATCTTGTAAAGGATCACGTAATCTCAAAATTAATAGACATAAGCTTTAACAAATAAAGCAATATTATATGATATTTTTTTTTTTTTTGTAAGAAAAAATAAAAATTAACGATTTAAAACTCTAGTAATTTGTTATTTAAGCACGTTAACAATATTTCGCGAGGATTTAACTCATGAGAATGTACGAACTACTACTTTTGTTTAAATTACGACTGTAGTATATCCCTTTCTTTATTGGTTAGATCGATAATAAATTAACTTGTATTTAAATGAAATCGTGAAACGAATAAAGTCAACTGAAACAATTCTACAATCAATTAGGTAGCATACGTGTAAAGGCTCACAACTGCGAACAATGCTGAAGTATCTTCTCTCGCAATCTTATATATTAAAGGTAGAATGAAATTAAATTGAATGGTGACATACACATCCGGCAGATCATGAGAAAACGAGTGATTGGAAGAGAACGTGACTAACACACCAATATAGAATACTTCTGAATGCTTCTGATAAAATAAATTGAACCTAAATTAGATGCTGAAGTCAGTTACACCGGAAAAAGCCTGTCAACTGCGAGAGGCCTGATAGCTGGCCTTGGTCTACAAAATCGACATTTCAATAGACCAAGGCCTTTTTGCGCCTTAGTCACAAGCCTTCGTTAAATATGAAACTCGCAAGAATTGACTTTAAAATGTTTGTTTGTTTGTTTATTTAAAAGGAAATATCTATTATTAAACAAGTTTAATTGTTAAAATGGTTTAATATCGTTGAAACGCAGAGAAAATTCACTTGCTTTGAAGAGTTTCAAAATGCTTATTCTTGAAATACTAGACGAACAAAATAAGAGTAAAGTAAGTTCGTTTTTATAAGAAATAAATGACGATTAAAGCTTTAAAAATTCCTAATTTGTGTTTGAATAGGATAAATCCGGGTGAGATGGCACACCTTTTTTTGTTTACTGATAAATTATTCAAAATAGCTTACATGCAACCGTTTGCAAAACGTAATGTCAAAAATTAGTTAATCAAAATGAAAAAAAATGTAACAAAATAAAGAATTTTTAAAAAGCAAACCATCTCACCCAACCATATTGGGTGAGATGGATTTTTTCCAATTTTTTTTCATTTTACTTAACTAATTTTTGACATTACTTTTTTCAGTAAACAAAAATAGGTGTGCCATCTCACCCGGTTTTACTCTAATTTGGATTTTAATTATCTTAGAGAAAGCACATCAGTGTCTATTCTGTTCAAACAAATGAATAGCAGTTACTGTATGCCATAATCATTACCACAATATCATCTTGGCTCCAGAATGTTAATATACGTAGCTGAGCCGTCTCTCCTGGATTTACCCTACGCTAATGATATTTTTCATTTCTAGCGAGGATTTACCTCTCCAGGACGTACAACTATTCTTGCAAACATGGCCGAATTTATGCGTATTGTATCTCCGAAGCTGTAACATCTCAAAAGCTTTTAATATTTTTAGTGAAGCATGAAGGCCCTTTTAATATGAAGTCCTACACCGAAGCTGTAACATTTAAGAGGCCTCTCAAAAGCTTTTAATATTTTTAGTGAAGCATGAAGGCCCTTTTAATATGAAGTCCTAAGCTGTAACTTGCTACTTTAAAATCCGATTCTCTTGCAAATGCGACTTATTCTTTGTAAACCATCTGCACGAATAAGTAGCATACTCATATATATATTTCGAATACAGTAAAAATTTTTATTTTTACAACGGATCTTTACTAGAATCAAATACAGGTTTATTATTACTTTATATTACTGCAGGTTGATGCAATGGGAACAAAATCAGAAATTGCTATTTCCGATATGATGGTTTATTTTTACAGTCTTTTTAATGGAATAAAGATGAACGATCTTGTCGATGTTCCTTTTGATGAACATTGCCCTCTTACTACTAACTTATTGATGGTTTTGCTATAGGCCCTAAGTGTATAGAAAAATAACGAAAACTGTTTTTTAGTCATTCAAGTCTTATCTGAGCTGTCAACAGCTTCATATTCATGTTTATCACGGAAAGTCATCTTGCGTGTTCAATACACAATGCCCTCTAGGGTTAAATAATTGACAAAAATACAATTTTAAATTTGACACGAATAGAAGATAAGATTTATGGAGACTTAGTTTGAAGGAGACTATATTTTAGATGGTTTCCTGATGATAAAATACAAGTTTACAATGTCTTTGTATCCGAAACTTTTTCAAATTTTTCTTTTTATCTTTGGAGCAAGGGGAAAACTATCGTAAAATTGCATTTCTTGTCCATATTAATTTACGGGCCGCAAAATAAAATAAAAATTGAACTTTTCTGTTAAATTTTGAATATACAAATATGCATAATAAAACTGAACTAGAAATTACCCGCTCATATAAATGAGCGGAAATATAATCATGTGATTTAATTAAATAATACTGTATATATCGACAAAAACACCTCCGAACTCATGTATGGAATCCAAGAAGGAATCGTAAAATGGCATCCATTATTACGTTACAGCGCCCTCTGAGAATTCTGTCTTTTTAGAGGAACTACAATTTCAATGTTATTTCTATTCTTTAATTTTTTAAATTATTAATAACAACCAATAATTTGGGCTGTCGCAGATATCCAAAAATTACACCTTTCTAAAGGTACCCTATTTATAGAAATTGGTACAGTAGTTCAACCGAAAAAGGGGCATCTACCCAGCCAGCCACGTTTGACTATTAATATAGTATATATGATTATTTTGAACCAAGTACGAACTTAAAATTTAATTTAAAGTGTCAAAATATTTAAAAATTCAAGCAAATTACCATTCATGAATATAAAATTTGTATTCTTATAGACAGTTTATCTGGTATTAGGCTATATGAAATAGTTTTGTATTGATTTAAAGATTGAATGAACTTGATACATTTACAGATATGTCAGCTTGTTTTCTTTGAGAGCTTACTAGAATAATTCGTTAATTTTATAGACAGTTTATCTGGTATTATATGAAATAGTTTTGTATTGATTTAAAGATTGAATGAACTTAATACATTTACAGATATGTCAGCTTGTTTTCTTTGAGAGCTTACTAGAATAATTCGTTAAATCTGAAACCATTTAAAAGATATTTTATTAAATTGATTAATAAAACGCACATAATTCTATTAAAATTATTAAATGTTTGTTTTAAATAAATGGCTAATAATTAGCAATTAATAAAAATAGAGAAGAAAAATTTTTGGCTTTTCCATGATAAAGTAAGTAAAAATTATAGTATTTGAAATTATGAACGATAAACTGCTACAATTTTATGAATTATAAATATTTTAATCTGAAGAACTTTCGAATTTTGAATAAAATAATTATGATGCTTTTATATTTTACTGTAACTTGTGATCGACAACAGTTTTATTGAAACAATAATAGATTATATTGGAATAAAACTATTTTATTATAACTTGAAATTATTAAAGATAAACAGTCTCATTAATTTGAAGATTGAAAATCATGTTATAAAATCTATTAAGTTTAATATTTTTCTGGTGAAATAAGATCCATTAAAGACAGTATCAACTTGAATTTATTAAAGATAAACAGTCTCATTAATTTGAAGATTGAAAATCATATTATAAAATCTATTAAGTTTAATATTTTTCTGGTGAAATAAGATCCATTAAAGACAGTATTTTACTTTAAACAATAGTTTTGTTTACTAAAACATGTCAATCTTAAGCTACTATATATCTTTATATATATAAATAACATAGTTTAATTAACCAAGCTGATTTAAATAAAAATTAAACTAGAAAAATTAGCTATTCAACGAAGTTCGAAGTAATTCTGGAAGGTTACATTTTAGAGTTACAGTACTGTACTTGATTAATGTATACAGTATATTAATATATATTATTAGGTATAATATATAATATCAATTTTTACTGGTGATTTTTTTCCATTTTTTATAAAAGCTTTCGAATGACTATAATTCATGTGCGACAATCAGTTTCAAAGCTATAGAATTTTTAAAATTTTCAACAGCCGCCATCTTGTAACATGACCACGTGGCGATTTTAAATGTGTAGACTGCCTAGTGTTAAAATAAAAAGTAATGATTGTCTAAAATTTGAATGCTCAGTGTTGTTAATGTTCTTGAGATGTATTTCAGACGATCTGATTACAACAAACATATAAACGGAAATAATAATAATTATTATAATACTCATTGTTTAAAATATATTTAAAATCCTTTTTAAACAATTGATAATCATTCACATGCGACAAATAGTTTCAGAAATGTTGCCTTTTTTAATATTTCTACGGCTACCATCTCGTAACGAGACCACGTAGGATCCTCAAAATTAATGGGTTGGTACCCTAATGAATGATGCCATAAAATTTGCACGATCTATGATACGGTTTTTGATTATCGAGATATTTTGCAGAACAAACAAGCAGACTGACAAACTGAATATATGTATACATTAACTACTTTTTGTATAAAATTTTTATTGTTTATCGCAATTTTTCATAAATTTTTATAAAATATTTTTCTGTCAAAATTTAAAGATTGATTTATTTTAAAGAGGAAATTCTAGATTAGTCTACCAAACTTATTTTTTGTTATTTATATATAATACCTACCCTTACTAATTTAATTAATTTAAACTTATCAATAATTTCAGATTATATTATATTATACCAAATGATAAAAGCAAAAATTGAAAATTTAATAAATAATTTCAGGATTTGAAAATTGCAACCCAAAAAAAAAAAGTAACCTTGGGAAATAACTTTAATAATATTTAATTTATAGAAAGAAGAAATTAAATATTAATAAATTCAATATAATTATTAAAATATTATAAATTGAAATTACACATAATTATAAGTATCAAATAATTATCCAATTGTTTCGCAATTATTAAATAATATCAAAATTGCTAATGAGTAAACCAATTTTTATTCTCTTTCGTGGTCACTGACTTAAAGATACTATACTAAAATAATTATTAAAAATATTAAATATATTATAATAATAATAATTATATTCTCCTACAAATAATTGTTTTATTTAGGGTAAATCTGGGAGAGATGGTGCGGCGGGAGAGATGGCGCAGCTAAGTATATTCACATTCTGGAGCCAAGATGATATTGTGATAATGATTATGGTATACAATAACTGCCATTCATTTGTTTGAAAAGAGCAGACACTGATGTGCTTTATCTAAGATAATTAAAAATCCAAATTAAAGTAAAACCGGGAAAGATGGCGCACCTATTTTTTTTGTTTACTGATAGAATTATTAATAATCATAATCAAAAACTTTTATCATTCAAAATAGCTTATATGGAACCATATGCAAAAAGTAATGTCAGAAATTAATTAAGAAAAATGAAAAAAGTTGGAGAAAACCATCTCACCCAGCTATGTTAGGTGAGATGGTTTTTTTTCCAACTTTTTAAAAATTGTTTATTTTGTTGCATTTTTTTCTTGATTATTTTCTAATTTTTGAAATTACTTTTTGCATATTGGTTGCATATAAGCTATTTTGAATGATAAAAGTTTTTGATATGAATATTAATAATTATATTTTCCTAATTTTTGAAATTACTTTTTGCATATGGTTGCATATAAGCTATTTTGAATGATAAAAGTTTTTGATATGAATATTAATAATTATATCAGTAAACAAAAAAAAATGCGCCATCACTTCCAGATTTACCCTATATAAATAGGCTAACATACAATGATTTTTTCTCGAGTAACGTTAGGCATAAAAATTTCTATTTTATATTGAAAAATGTAAAATAAATACCGAAATAATATATAGAATGCTAAAATAAAACATATAGATAATGCTTTATTCCATTTTTTCCTTTATGTATAAATGCTATTTTTTGAACAATATAGATAATGCAAGCATTATCTTCCAGAAAATGTGGAAACTTTTATCGATTTTTCTTATATTAAAAGTCATAACTGATCCGAATTTAATAAGCAAATAAATTATAACTATTTTGCATTTATTGAGTATCTATTAAATTATAATATAGAGCATATTTAATCTTCTTAAACTGCGACCTCATAAAATAGCTTTCGATCCATATAACTTGTACTTTATTCAGAAGTAAATCGAAATTTTATTTTATTTTTGGTGTAGGTGAGTAAGATCAATCCGAAGAATAACAATTTTAAGTCAAAATTTTCGCTGCTCGTGTTGTAATGCTGGAGAAGCACGTATCAAAATAACAGTATAGTATATTGAATAAACCGGAAAAGCGTTTTCAATCAACTTGGATCCTCTTCAGTTTTGTTAATAAGTAGTTTAAACAGTTATACGTTTTACTTAATAAAATTTTTTGATACGCTATACAATCTTTCTGAAGTTAAAATCGAAAAAACAAATCAAATCTTTGTTCCTCTGATTGGCTTATGAGATGGTAAAATGTTCACTCTCTGAAAACCACCCTTATGTTCTCTTTTTAGCAGATTTAAAACACGGATTGGTTTTTTCCCGGCAGTAGTTCTAAATTGTGTTACTATAATAGAACTGAAACTGGACTTAAATCTTATAAAAATATTAAGGTAATAGCCAAAACAGAAGCATTCACGCTCCACGATGATCAAACTGTATCGGGGATGGTACTTAACGATAACAATACATCTTGTTTATATTGGCATTCGTATTTATGTGCCACGAATAAGACATAAAATTGCGACTCATTCTAAATAGCACTATAAGATATATTTTCAGTCTGCTGATCAACGTGCAGTTTCGTTCCCTTTCGGTCCTGGCATACCATTTATGGCACATGATATTTTCTATTTTTTTAACCATAAACAATTAATGAAAATTTATCTCCAAAAAAGTCTTAGAAAGTGCCCGAGATGAAATTTAAAATTTATATAATTTTAGAATAAATAGATTAAATCAGGTCTGAAAGGATTAAATAAATTTATCAACTTTTCATTTTAAGTGTTTACCAATAATATATTTCAATTATTTCATCAGCTTTTAGTCTTTGTATCCAAGCAAAGATGAATTTTCCCCCATCATATAAACAAATATGTTTTATCTTATGTTTATTAACATGTAACTACATTAAAAAATGACTTATAATTTGGATTTTATACATTCCATTATTTTCCATATGTTAGAATCCTTTGCATTTCTTGTTAATAAATTTATTCCATATATTATTTATATAAAATTTTCTTATATTTACTTTCGAAACCATTAAAATTATTTGAAATATATAAATTTAATTTTGATATTTTCAGCTTTAAGATGTTATGTTATATATCATATCGACGTTAATTTGTGGTTAGAATGACAACCATATAGAAAACATTTGATAAATGTGTTTTCCAAAATACATTAAGCATTATTTTCAACTGTAGATAAATATTTTCCAAGTCCAAGATGTTAATTAATTTATATTTGTTTACGAATGAAGACAATCATATTTTATATTTTAATAATATAGCATATATTAAGGTAAAAGCACTAGTAGTTGACCAGTTAAGAGAATTTTTGTGTGTAAACAGTACTAACTGGCTACATTTTTATCGGATAGAGAGTCTCTATGGGTGAAGATGCTCTTTGAACTTCCTATAACATATAACAGAACATATTGTTTTCTAAAAAGTTATATTACACAAATTAGGAAATATTTATAAAAATTCAATAACTGCATTAGTAGTTGACCGTTTTGGAAAATGAGAGAACTAGTAATTGAGCATAAGTGAATTAGTAGTTGACCACTTATACTAGAACCAAAATCAATAAAGCAATCACTTTAACATCGTTTATTTTCATCAATTAAGAGAAATAACAAGTAAAAGGGCAAATAAAGAGAAGTTAATTTCTGAAAGTTAATACAAAATAAAGTTAATTAATTCCCTACAGAATCTAATTCAGGTACAGAGTAAATATTTCGCGTTTTGCTCGCTTTGGTAGGGTCATTAATATAAAAATAAGCTTATTTTTCACGTTTTAGTGAAAAATGGTCAACTACTGATACAAGATCAATTACTGATGCCTTTACCTTAACTAGATAAAAACCAATTGAATAGATCAATCCGCAATTATAACTGTTATAATTTTTAAAAAATCGCGAGATATATCATCTATAACTTTTTATATTTATTAAAAATCATGCTGCTAGATATTACTATCTTTGCCAATTTTTTTCCTGTTATTTTTCAATATGTTTCTGAGATTATCGAGAGATAATGATCCGAAATGTGATATTTTCTTCAGCGTAATTTATCCGTATTTTTAGCATATAGTGAAACAATTCTTCCGATATCCCGATTCACTTGAGTTACTTATCCTATAGATGCATACGATAACTTCCGATAAGACTTAGATATTCAAATAATAAAAATCTTTCGGTTAACCGAATCTGATAAAATTTATTTTTTCTTTCAAAAGTTCATTGGTAGTTCCGCCTACATGGAATAATCGTCTAACGTGTAAAGAACCAATTTTAGGTTCTCAGCAATGAAACCTGCTCGACTTGAATGCGATTAACAACGTCAGTAATTCCAAATTGGGTATAGTTAGGTTAATCCCTTGGAGAATGGATCTAGTGTTGCGGATCTAGTTATTTTTTATCGTTCATATATTCCATTCACGAAACAAATGATGGAAGCTTATACAATTTGTACGGTATTTTTATTGCTGAAATTAATATACAAAGATGTACACAACGACGGATGTTCCGTCTTCGATTCCCAGTAAATAAATACATTCAAGAAAAATTGTTTTTACTAACAATAAGAGCCAATTAATCTTCATTCGTCCTAGGAACTGTACAGGCCACAAAAAAAAAAAAAAAAAAAAAAAAAAAAAAAAAAAAAAAAAAAAAAATCCTAGGAACTGTACAGGCCAAAAAAAAAAAAAAAAAAACGAAATTTTCGGAGGAATTTTCACCTTTCACCTGAAACCGTTCGAAGTGACGTGTTCGTTATAACCCGCAGCAGTTTCTCTTTTGGGATGAAAATACGGCATGTATCGGTTGAGAGAGAGATTTTCTGCGGCTGGTCTGACTGGATTTGAATTAAAGATTAAACCGGAAGCGGAAGTAGCCCATTGCGTCCAAAGATGAGGAGATAACGCACGCGCAGTATAGAGTTGTGGGTGCACTAGCAGGTTACAAGCATCTCCGGCCATAGGAAGGCTCGGAGAGGGCTTCCACATAAATGGTGGCCTAGTAGGAATTCCTAAAAGTCCCGGATGTTCTCTAAGTAAGAGACAGCTGAGATCGTCCGGTCTGTCTGGATCTAAGAAGGGCCTGAATGAAGGATGAGTTAGAGTATCTGACAGCAACGTTTCCATTGTTTCCCTGAAAGAAATAAATTAACGGGGTTAATGCATTATACTTCTTTCATCCCTTCATTTAATTAACATATCAAAAAAAAAAAAAATTGAATTTTCGCCGTGAAAATTTGATTAATATTAATTTTTAAGAGCCACTTTCCGTAAAACCAATTTAATACGAATGCTACGACTCTTTTCGTGAGTAATTATAATAATGACTAGCTCTACCGAAAGCTATATATGAATATTACGATGAGTCACTTTGCAAAATCGGCTCTTCTATAAATCTCTAAATTTATAGCAGATAACAGCTTTATCGCTTTTTCTATAATTAGTCATGATAAAATTATTTTAAACGTTAAAAAAAATGTTAAAATTTCCAAGTTTACACCATGAATTATGCGTAAAATATATTTTAAAGTTCAAAATAAATCCATGTAGAATAGCAGTAAACTACAAATCTGATATAAAGTGGATGAGATGTACTGAAACTCTATGAGCCAAATAAGGTTATATTTACTAAGAAACTAGGAAAAAAATAGTAAAATATAATAATAATAATAAACTAAATAATATTAATTAAAGCTCGCTAGACTAGTTTTAAAAATAGATTTGATTCAAACATAATTATTTAATTCTGGAAAAAAAACAATCAATGCTTAACTTTTTATGTATAATGTGGTTCATGAAAGTTTATATGATTTAAACTCTATAAATCGGCTATATTTTTATATATTTCGGATTATTTATTAATGCTATATCATCAAATGTCGTGATCATTATTAAAAATTCATTAATTTAATAATTATTATTTTTACTTGCAAAACAAACGTGTATGATTGTTTCAAGGATTAAAGCGATTTTCGAATGTAGAAAAACATTCTGATTATCAACATAATATATTCTTCTAATACTCATTTTATGAATGCTCTAGTTATAATCAAACTAAGGTAGCATTATGTGTCTACTATATTAAGACTTTGAGTTAGGAGTTATATTTCTCGCTCTTTTTGCATAAAACTAGGATTTGTCAATCGATGATGTGTGGCAATGAGTAATACATGGTTATGAACGAGGAGAAGTGTTTTATGTGATTCAGATAGATTCCTGAAAGTGTAATATTTGCGTGTAAACGGATACAAATATGAAGTTTTGCTATACAGAAATTTTGCATTAGTAGAAACAATTTTAACGAAAAACATTATCACCAGCGAATCTATCGCATCGTCAAATTTATTTTTCTGATGAATTATATTACAATCATTGCTAACTGTAAGGACAAAGGATAATCTTTAAATCAAATCTGAACAAAGTTCCGTAAAAATAATTAGGCCTAACCCAATTTCGTTTTTATGTCCAAGAACAATGCGACGAGAAATTCGATTCTGACATAAGTTCGTGTCTACGCATCTAAATTATCAGAAGTCTTTCTGAAAATTAAATCGTTTGACTCGTTCCATTCAAGAATATTTCTTTATTTTATACGAGATAAATTTGGCACGAAATTATCTAAAAATTTTTGTTACATGTGTCTCAGGAAACGCATAATTTTATATAAATTCTATTAAGAAAAATCACTTTTCTTCGTCTTTATATGTTATTAAACATAAATTAAGTTTATAACAGTATCTGTGCTATTTACAGTATAATTATGTCAAGCTATCATGTATAAACTGTATACATGGAAGCTTGGGAAAAATATTGTGTATATTAATGAATATGGTATCAGCAACAAAAATTGATGCTTTTGTTGATGCATCAGTAACGTAGATTTTCAAAAATTGATGTTTTTGTTGGTGCATCAATAACGTAGATTCTCAAAAATTGGTGCATCAGTAACATAAATTCGCAAAAATTGATGCTTTTGTTGATGCATCAGTAACATAGATTCGCAAAAACTGATGCTTTTGTTGATGCATCAGTAACGTAGATTCGCAAAAATTGATGCTTTTGTTGATGCATCAGTAACGTAGATTTTCAAAAATTGATGCTTTTGTTGATGCATCAGTAATGTAGATTCGCAAAAAACTGATGCTTAAATAAAATATTTTATAAAAAAAAACTTGAAACATTCAGTGAGAACGCGATTACTTTTTAATGAATTGAAAACATTTCTAGGAAATTCAAAATGGTGAACAAAAAACAGTTTACTGATAACTATGTTCAATCCTTTAAAATAGTTTTAATATTTATTAGACAAAAATTATTTTTAAGAAAATCCTTTAGAAACTCTCCATTAGAGTTTACAGTTAAATCTCCAAGTTAGATCTTAAACTAAAACTACTTATACCTGTATACGGTACTTTCAGTTTAATATAAGTCTTGGATCTATAGGCTCCTGGAATTTAATACTAAAAATTTTAAATAACAAATCAAATATGTTATATAAAATCACGACATAAACATTTTTATTATGCTATAAATTTACTTTTAGGAATATCACGTATCATCTTTTTAATTTTTAGATCGTTAAATTAAACAAATCGAGTTTATTTTGAGTGTATTTAAAGGACGTAACTTAAGAATGGCGGTGATCCAATCAAGAAAACTAGAGAGCTAATTTGTTAAATTTCCATTTATAGCTATTTAATAATCTTTCTAAACTGCTAACACAATGAACATTCATCATGTTTAGAAACTCTCAAGTTTCTTTCACCGAAATAAAAATATTCTCTGTTCTGAAAAGCAGAAGACTCGAAACGTTTTGGCAACTTTTCCGATCAATAATATTACAAATATTTTTAATAAAATATAATTATAATGTAGGCCATGATATAAATAATAATATTTTTTTCTAAAGTTGCATTACTTTGCTATTTCTAAATTAGTAAGTCGCTAGGTAGACTCGCTTACATTCCTGGATTTAGATCCATTTTTAACTTCAGATACATCAATGTACTAGAGATTTGGTGTTAAAATGACAAGCGAATCCTCTACGCTAATGTGATGACATCTTCTTAAGACAATGTCAAATGTCGGAGTTGAAGGCCCTACAATAGAGATCGTTGGGTGCTATTCCATCTGGCATTTTTCGCATCATTTGGACCCCACGCAATGTCTCTCGCTGCTGCATATGGAGTGGGTCACCAACTAATTGCAACTCTAGCGACATCTTATCGAATTACTGCATGCTCTCGGTACTCGGGAGCCTTCTCAATAATCCATGACACTTCCTGTCCCGACCCACCTGAAGTATGAACTGTCCTGTCCTTAACAAGACTTGTCCAAAACTGAAATGGGCCAGGGATAATATGTTTGTCTTGGTGGAGATGCGGATGAAGTTCCTCGGTATGTTGTTTTAGATATTCTTGGATCTATTTGTCAACAGAAGGAAATGTTAACTATGTCCACATATTCGACTGACGACCACCCGTGTTTTGTCAATCTTCTTACTTACAAAACTGTAAATCGTCTTTAATTAATAATTATGTAAATACGACTTCTCACTTACGACGTAAACGTATAGTTTTTAAAAATAAATCTAATTATACAGTAAAAAATAAAATAAAAATATTCTACCTCCCAAGAAGAAGAATCTTCGGGGTTCTTTTCTAAGTTATGACTTTCGGAAATAAATTACGATGATAGGAAAAGCTATTAGCTTGCAGAAACTGTGATATCGTGCTAGAAACATGTGGAGAAGAAGCAGCGTACGTTTAAAATATTCTTACGTGTGTTATCTATCCATCCTCGGTTTTATAGGAAACTTGTGAATGTTAATCAAATACATAATTTAAACTTGCATTTTCAGTAATGAAACATGAAAGAAGACATTTTTTAAGGGTTTTTTTAGGTTTGCGGCTTTGAAGTACGTCTAGATAGATAAAAAAAATTGCTAAATGTCAAGGAAATTGTAATGTAAGAATGTGTAGTTTGATAGGCCTGTTTAATCGGAAGCAAAGCGCTACTACTTCCTTAAACTGTAGCGAGATTATAATAGAATCACAAAAATAACTTCAAGAAGCTTTACGGAAGAATTGCTTCTAAACAAGAAGTTTAGGCGGAAATTTCAAATGCTTTTCTTCTTTGTAGATGCCGACTTATCGAGATTTGAGTATCTTACACTTAAAAAGAATTAAGAATTATTTATTAACGCTCTCTTACACTGATAAAAGAGCGCTCGGAAGACTCTTATGCTCAGTAATCTCTTTAGTTTAATATAAGAAAAAGTCTGTCGTATTTATAGATTACATTTTTAAATGTTAAAATTAAAGAATTAAAAATTTCCTTGATCATTTTCCAATAAATTTAATTTCTACACATTTTCGAAAGAGTATAGACTTACAAGACAAAGAAAAAAGTAGAGTCGAATATCTTACCTTTCGAACTCTGTTAAACGTGAAGAATCTCGGAATCCTTTGGCAAATGGGTTACTATCAATCTTCAGCTTCGTTATCTATTAAAAAGAAAAGACTTGTGTATTCAGTAGGTCACGACCCCACTAATCTGATAGTTTACGGTACAAGTTGTAAAGCACTCATAAGCCAATCTAGAGTTTCCAGATTGTAAATGTCAACACCGTAAATTACGATTTGAAACTAAAATAAAGTCTGACAGATCACCAATTACGTCGTGTTGCACCTGGAACTACCAAAAAAAGACCCCCGCTGCTGACCAATAAAACACCTTCGCAAGGACAGATCTGGTGTGGTCCTAGAGTGACATTTCACCTGTCTCTTATAACAGCGGGGGAATTTAATTACCCAATATATAAAAATGTGTCTTACCAGTTGATTTTGATATGCCGTAACTGCCGTAAATACTGTTTCTGGAAAGACATAGGTCCGGAACTCGCTGGATTGAAGTTCTGTTATTTGATTGTTGCTTGGGCTTCTCACCAGATGAATTCTTGGTTGGTACTTGTGCATGGAGTTTAGGACAATCTGCAGAAGAAGAAAAAGCAACACAATTTGTTAAAACCGCTTTTTCTGTATTTATTCAAAATTTGTTAAAAAATTACTGATTACATGCTATATAAATCTGTTATTACTACTACTACTACAGATAAAAGCTTGGAGAAATTTGCTAAAATAATATAGAGAAAATGGTTTGTATGCATATAAAATGCACGACAGTTCTTTAGAAATAACGATTTAGTGCTTCCGTAGCGGCGGGCATTTTCATTTTACTTCAATCATTGTTCAACCGACTAGTTTTTCTAACTGTCACTGATATACGACTTAGAATTTAATCACATCTTGTCCTCTTACACACCATCTGTTTCGCTTCAATCGCTGTAGGTAGCGTGATCTGTCACCATATCTCAGGCCTGGAAGGAAAAGAGCCGCTTTCTGAAAGGCCTCGGCTCTTAAAGGCCTATCAGAAACTTGTTTGTTTAACTACTAAACTTAAAATATACTCACATGTCCTTGGTCGTCCATCTCGTTATTTGTCAATTTTACTTTCTCAAAAGACACAACTTGCTTGCGTAGCTGGTCTCCTGTAAAAGGAGAGTCGGGATGAAGGTAGAGGCGAGCTGGAGAGGGGGGATCTGCTTTTCCTGCCACTAGCCACGATGATCGATGATAGGCATAACGATACCTCTTATTGTCTATGGGCACGATATCCAGTAGCACCGCATATTTGGTGTGGCTCTCCACTCCGCTGAACGATATTCTCAGCGTTGGAAACATTCTCCTGTTAGACAAAAGTTTAATCCTTTGTAAAATATCGGTTAAATCGTAGTTTTCTATCTAGTCAATATAATGAAACTTTTTATAGTAAAGAATGAAGAATTATTAATAAGTTATACGCCTTTTTATTGTTTACTAATTTCAACATTCGTTTATTAAGACATAGACTATACAATTTTTGAGCATACAATTACGAGTCATCCTATACAGCAAGGCTTCTCAAACTTTTCCATTTGGCGACTCCCTTTACTCGAGCAAATATTTTCGCGACCCTGGGCATAGATATATATAAACTAGGAATACGAATTAAAACATTTGCGCTAATTTCTGCGACTCACACTTTGAGAAGCACTGCTATACAGAATCAATAAAGTATTAGATAAATTATTCTATTGATCCTGTATAGAATGACTTGTAATTTATATGCTGAAAAATTTGTTTCAAAGTGTCTTATAAATTAAAGAGATAAACTAGAAAAAGATGATGTTTTGGGCAAAAATTGGACGTAAAACTTATATATCAGATCCGAACTATTAAGAAATATAAACTTATTATCATCTTAAAATTTAAACAGCTTTTTTTTCTTATAAACTTGATAAAGAAGAAAACTAAAAATCTTAGATTTAAAACTTATTAATTTATTTTACTTGTTTAAAATATAAAAACAGATTTTGCAATTACTGTATCTGAAGCGTAAACTATATAAAAGCTAACTTCCAGAAGCCATCGAAAGCATAGATTTAAATATTCTTATTAATATTGCTCCTTTTTTACGGGTTTATAAGACTCTAAATATACTCAGATTCATTGTAAATTGTATAATATATAATTTATACATATTTATTTAATATATACATCAATAATTTACTATAGGCCTATTACTATTTTATATAGGTCTGCTTAAATCTTATTCTTAATTTTAAAAATATTGTTTCTTTTTGCATATTTTATATGCTCACTACATAGTAAATTAATTTATGAGGTTTTTCAGATTTAAATCTATTTAAAACAATTAAAAATTTAATATTTTCAACTGATTAATAAATTCTATCAAAACTTCTGAAAAGTATCCAGTTATATGTTTAAGTACCCGAAAGATTTATTAACAAAGAAGTTCAGTTTTATTGAATTATTAAAGTCAGTTGCTAATATTACGAATAAAAACTATACAAAATATCAAAAATATTGGCATAATATAGACTAATAGAAGGTTTTCATCGGCAATATAGACTTCGGCGATAGAAGTTAACCATCTCAAGTTCCCTAAAGCAAAGCAACGTTTACAGTTCAGCCATTCATTCGAAATGCAGAAACTTAAACTAAATGAATCTAATAATTTCAAACTTAATTTACTAGATAATGATATGTAAGTCTGAACTCGTGTATGTGTTGTATAATGCATTTATTCTATATAATTTTATGTAATTTCTCATATATCAATCGCTTAATAAATGTTGCAAATAAATGGCTTGTAAACATAACAACCTATCCTTGATTAGGCCTTTAGGATATGCGTAAAATTATCCCGAATAATTGGTGTTAGTTTTAGATTAATTTACAGAATTTATCTTGATTACAATGAGATTTCTCTTGTTTTAAATTCGATTAAATTATCTCGATTATTCTGTTATAATAAACTTTTAATTGGGTAATATTTATCATACTTAAAAAATATTTTTCTTTTTTTTTCTCAATTCTATTTTCGTCTAAATTTTAATTTATTTTTTAAATTTCTTTAAAATAAATTAATATAAACTAAAAACACTAATAAATGAATAAATATGGCGTTAAATTATTGCAAACTCAGTAAACCTGATTTAAAATCCGTTTGCAATTCGCGAATATTGTAGGAGGAAAAACTTGTTTTGAGATTTAACTCTTAATCCGTGTCCTCGTATTTTGTTTCCTGTTGAAGAAATGGCATAACTGCGAAACAAAACTACCGAATTCAACTTGATATCATTGAACTTTCACGCCATCAAAGTGAATTCACTGAGAAATTTGCGCATCTTACTCAATAAAAATTCTCTAGACTCGTTGAACAGGTTATATTTTAATATTTTTTCTACGAAAGAAAGAAAGGATAAAAATAAAAATAAAATACATATTTGGAAAGAATTCTGACGCATTTCGAATCATTTGTAACCAAGTTAAACAGATAATATCTAATAATATATTTTAATTATCATTCTTGTCGGACGTTTAGCTCGTTAAAAATCCTCTCGTCGGTAAATAATATATTGTCGCATATTTCGAATGGTTGAAAGATTGACACGCGATGATTGACATAAGTTGGAGTGCCTGCCAAAAAAATTTAAAAAAAAGTGTAAAAGAAAAATCGGTATCAAGTTGCCATTTAAGAAAATTAATTATCACGAAAAGAATGAGAGAATATTTCGTTGGATTAATGAAATTGTAGTCATTAGATTAGCCTAATTAACTGGCATTAGCCTCCTCCTGCTTTACTTCTTAAGTAGAGTAATTGCCTGAAAAGCTTAGACTCTTCATCTTCGTCTTGTCTTAATAATTAAGAAGTCCTCTTGGTTTATATAAGTGTAAAGTTAGTCGCGTTTTTATAGACGTTAAATTATTTCTTTCTTATCGCTAAGCTGCAAAATTTAAATGCAAGAAACGAAAAAAATTGAATAGAATATAATAATCCGTTACTTTTTTAAGAGAGTAGATCTCGATGCGATCTTGTAGAAATAATAAAAAAAAAAATAAAAAGCATCGTGATCATTATTCAGCAAGTTATGTAATTGAATTTTATTCATTAAAAAATATCAAAATATTACAATTATTTTGAGTATAAAAGAAGCCCATAGGCCTAGTTTTCAATAACTAAAGAAAAATATTTAAAATTCGTCACGTTTAGTGTGTTAAAACAACAAAAATTAGTGCTTCTTCGGTTTCAATAATTAAGTCATAAACTGAAACATAAAAAATACCGAGATAATAGGTTTATCTTTTAGTCATACCGAATGCCCTCCTATGCTATTTACGTAGCCTGTAGGCCTATTCTAGTGCAGAATCAGGAGATGCCTGTTATCGTCAGCCTCTTATCTTGTAGGTCTCGTTTTAAGTGTTTTCCGTCCGAGCCATTAAGCTTTACAGACAAGATTCCTTTGCACTCCATCCACAGTCCTGCACTTATTCTACGTGACGTGGCTAATCAATTAACATTTTCTTCTTCACAAAAGAATAAAAATTTTATATTTAATGCACATAATTTTTTCTTTAAACAGTGGAGCAATTCATTTCTCAAAATTAACCTCCCTCTCTCTCTTTAATTATCAACGGTTACTATTCTCCAGATATCTCAGTAGCAAAACATTAAAACTTTCGGAGAAACAGAAATTCTCTTTATGTGTATAAAGAATAGCATTGTAACATGTGAAAACTCTACCTAAGTCGCATATCTGACTAGATATGTCGTGCCATGCAGACTAAGCAACGAGATGTTTACAGCATATCGAGTTATCCGTCCTGCATTACTTAAACATCAAATTTTTCTAACAGTCGCTTCCATTCATAAGTTTTAAAGCAAAGGCTATGAAGTGCGAAAAATTCTACCATTTATACTGTAAAAAAAAATATTATAAAGATATAAAAATGGAATATTTAAATATTTAAATAGCTATTTATAAAAATTAAAACAAGAATTTCTCTTTATCACATTTAAAGTTCACATAGATTTAGCTTTAAAAATTCTTTTCCTTTTGAGCGATTTATTTAAATAATTAAGTTTATTTATAAATGAATAAAATTTATGATTTTTTTTATTATTAAAATATTGATGAAACGAGAGTTAAACCGCATCAAAGTACAGAACTGAGATGACGATGAAGAAAGAAATTAAATTTGCCAAGTCATATCAGAGACATTCGAAAACTTCAGCAGCTCAAATTCGAAGTTAGATAGTGTAGATGAGGATCGATATAAGTTGTCGAGGTGGCTGTTAATACATATCAAATGGACAATGACAGGTGTTAGGACCTTTATTCTAGCGCCAGATTAACCTGTGACTCAGGCTATCACGGAGATAATAAGTGGATGAGATGCCACTAATCTTAGTTCTGATTGGTCTTTGCTATGACATATGACAAGATTACGTTGTCCAATCAATCAAAACACATCCGGTAACAATTTTCTCTTCTAGCAAACTTTTTTCCACTTTTAATCAGATTTGGCGTACTTTCATTTTCACCGAGTATTTATAATCGAAAATTTTTAATTAACTCAACAAATACGATAAAAATAAATAAATCTACAAACTTCAATTAATGTTTACTTATTTAAAAATAATAAATGCAGGAGAATTATTTAGATTTTTGGGCTTATCGACCGATAAAAATGATTAAAAACAGTTATATTAAGATTTGGCAAGAGTCGTATCTCTCTGGTATCTCGAACATCGCAAAATCTTATCTTCTATTGAATCTCAAAAAGTAGAGAAAATTCCTAGTAGGCCTTGACTATAAAGGTCACAATCTCGAATTTAGACTGCAGTGGCTTATATCTATTAAACTAACTAAACAAGTGATTTATACTAAAAATAATTATCTTAAAGTTTAAGTAGGCCTATAGTAGTTTTTCTTTTTTTAATCTAAAAACACTCTCTAGCATCGATCGAAACTAACCAAGCGGTCAAAAATTATGTTGAGACAAGCGGGATCGCTGGAAGAAACTAAAGATAACACTCTTTTTTACTGTTCAACGAACTCGAATCGCCATAAAAGTTATTTTGAACATTCCTAGAATTTGACGACTTTCACATCTTCGAATCGGACAAGGCGATTTTCTAAAAATCTCTTTAAGCATTTGGAGTAAAGCCATTCATTTTTTTTTCCTTCTGACTTTTTCTTTCTTTCTGGCCATCAAACGAATAAAAAAATTTTTCTATCGGCTACAAAATTTCGCATACGCTATAATTACCATTCGCAATTTAAGAATTAATAAGTGATAAATCGCCTTTTTTTATTAAGGAAGATCTTTCTGCATTGTTTGCCTGGAGAAGGCAATTAAAATTCGTTTTTTTTTTTTTATTAAGGAAGATCTTTCTGCATTGTTTGCCTGGAGAAGGCAATTAAAATTCGGTCAATTATTCGCATCTGCACAATTAATGAGAAGTCATTTCTGATTGGATGAGATTTTTGTTGTCTGGCAGAATACAGCCATCCAGCCATCGACTGACATAGACCACAGCTACCAAAAATTTGATTTAAATTGCTTACGTCCATAAGGTGGAGGATACATGGGTGTAAATTTAATATCAACTCTGGAAGAATGGAATTATCATAGTTTCTTCTCATCTGTCAGGTGTTATCGGTATTGAAACTAACCACGGATATTCTCCTTTACTTGGTTCTTATCGATTATTTTATAACTATTATTATCGTCCAGGTTATCTTGAAGATTTCCTATTCATTTATAAAGCAGGTATCTCTCTTACTTTTATATAAATAAGCAGAAAGCTTATTAATTTTAAAGAAATATATAAATGAAAATAACTTTTTTACTCTTACTAGAAGCTCAAGAGAGTTTTATGCGCATCGTTAATCCTTAAAGAGAATAAAATTAATTGATTGAAACGAGATTCATCTGTGGATCAGATTAAGTAAGTTAGCAAAAAAGATTATCTCATTTATGTCGTTATTGACTAAACAATGAATGTTTGCAATTATTCCAGTTTAATGGACAGAATTTGGCTTAAATTAAACATGAGGATCAATAAATTTAGTGGGAATAAAGGGCCAAATATCTGTGCATTTAGCATCCATTTGATCCATCTGTGTGCAGGTGAAGCAGGGTCAGATGGCGTCACCTGAGATCTGAAAGAAAACTTGAAGAAACCCATCTGGTCTTCTGTGTTTTGCTTGTAAACCATTCAGCAAAACTATTGAATTTTGCTGTCACGCCTATCTTACATCTAGTTAACCATAGTAGTGGAGTAGTGCACGTCACAGCAGAGAGTTTTACTTCATTAGCTTCCATTGTAGTGAAGTCTGTAAGCCACCACAGGGCGGAGCAGACGTCGCCAAAGGGGCCAGAGGTGGAGCCGGTCCCTCCTCTACTTCTACAACAGTCATTTTTATGAGAATGACAGCATCCGTGTCATTCGAGGTAGGGTCTAGCGTAAATAGAAAAATAGAGGGCATCCAGGTTCAGTAGTAAATGGGAAAATAGAGGGCATGCTGGTTCAGTAGTAAATGAGAAGATAGGAGGTTCGTTGGGCTTTTTAAATGGTCAAAGTAGAACCTTCGCTTTTGCTTGTAATGGGACTGCAAAAGGCATGCAAAACGTATTCCTAACTTGTTCCTCGACTAAATTAACAGATGGCTTTCTAGTTTTAATCTTTGCATTCTGCCAAATGACACAGGCATTGACTTACTCTACTTTAATCGAATTTGTCTTCTAAATTTTAACATAATTACACAAGTGAAAAACGTCTAGCTTTCTATCACAAATAATTAAACATTTAATTAGAATTAAAAGCGAAAATTTATCACCACTTCCACTAAATATTTATCTATTATGACGCCGATTTTGCATAAAATTTAAGACACGAACAAAGTAAAATTTATTACTTATACTGTACATTTAAACACGAAAATTTTAAAGTTAACAATCGCTATCATTCATAAAAGTGTACAAATTTTTAGTATAACTTAGAACGATTTTATAAAACAATAGCATAAATTAGATAAATTTCTATTAAACTTATAAAAGTCAATGTTCTTATGGTTGGTTACAAAAGCATTGATACAAGTTAAACACGAATCACCAACGTTTAAATTTACATAGGCATATGCGATAGACATATTTAATTTTATCTTATTCACTCTTACACATTATATCAATGGTGACATAAATTAGTAACTTTTTATCCAAAATATCCAAAAATAAAAAAAATTAACTGACGATGTGTAGTAGACATTTCTGTCAAACGATACAGAAATACGAAACTTTAACTCAAATAAACAAACAGAATCTGTCAAAACTAAATAAATCTAAAGGAACTGAACTTTAAGTTTTTAAATAAGAAAAAAAAATATTCTATATAATTTACTCGATTAATTCTAAATATCGATTTTTTTTTCCAGCCTATTCTAATATTATTTGCACATTAAACTGATCCCAGTTTTATATAATGGACGTTATGCTATGTTTTATGGCGTCTAGGTTACTGCTATGTAATTCTTTTTTTTTTTTTCCTCTCTGTAACCACGTAGGTGAGTGGAAAGCTCAAAAGTCATCACTGACTCATCGGTATTAAAGGTTTTCAAATGCCTAATGGTCGAAGAACAGATGTGAGAATAGTCACGTGTTATTGAACACGCAAACCATCTCGGACGTGACTCGAACAGCATTGTTGACACTTTCTCTAGGCCTGTCCATCGATTATGCTTGCCTATTAATAGCGCTCACCTCGACTAAACGGTTAAGTTAAGAGTATTAAAGGTGGAAATATCAGTTATTAAAACGATAACTTATGTTTTATTTAGTAATTTTACACAATAAAAAATTATCTAAATAGTCTGACGCAAATTAATGAACGTTGTAGTATAGTGATAAGCATATTGTAACCAATATATTACAGTATAAACATGTTTTTTACAGCTTATGTTTTGTATAGCCAAATTTATCACTGGTAATCATTATAAGAATATAAAATGCGGTTTTTTTACTCAAAATTCTTTCAAACAGACATTTTCGTGGAAGTCTTTAGGCCATTCAAAAGTTCTAGTTGCAGTCTCTTTGTTGATTCTTTTCAATGACTTCTATTAAACTTGACAGAGTTTACGATGGGTTAAATTTAAAGAAAACCGAATAAGTAACCATTCTTTTAATGACGTAGTTAAAAAAACATTTTAATTGTTGTGTAAATAAGTGATTTAAATATGGCGTATTGGTATTTTTAAACGACTTAATTTGTTCTTGATCACTGTAAAGGCACAGTATAGGGTATTTTATGTAATTTTTTTAATCAGCATTAAAAGTCTAAGCACTTCTTTTATTCGGTTTCCATCGGAAATAGGATCTGTAGCAAAATAGGATTGGTCACAGTTCTCGATAGGAAGTTTACAATAGGTTAGAAGGTTCGTGATACCACTTCTTTTATTCGGTTTCCATCGGAAATAGGATTGGTCACAGTTCTCGATAGGAAGTTTACAATAGGTTAGAAGGTTCGTGATTCAGCAGATCGAGCGAGAGAAGCCAAAGATTAGATTATCTTTGTATTTATGAGGGTCTTTTGTCCGTCGCACAGAGATACAAGTGTTAGCTTCAATATCCGGAATTAATCGTTAATTTTCCGGACCTTTTTTTTCTCTCTCTCTCTGCGACGTCCCCGTCTTGGACGTACCAAATGTGAGAACGCACGACGTGGGGGTGACGGACATGCTCCGTTGGACTCCCAGGACACGCTTGGCTGCTACCTCGACTTATGACAACGAATCGCTGCGTAGCGCTTTCAAGAGAGCTGATGAGACGCATTCAGATCCTTAACACAATTACCGACTAGGCCCAATTTGGCTAACACGGCTGATTCACTCCAAAAAAAGAAAAAAAAAAACACCTGCTAATCTCAGGCCCACTTAAAAATATATTGTTCGCTGGGTGTCTGGATCGTACGTATTGCAGAATTCCAACTAAAATGATATTTACGAAGTCTAACTTGTCTTCAAATGCAACATTCAATTCGCAGTTTCGGTCGAATGTAAAAATTCTAGAAGATATAAAGAATAAAATATCTTCCTTTCGTCTACAGAAGTTTAGATTTCACTCAAACGTTAATCTTCCCGCTGTCCGTCTTCGCTTTAAGTGTTTTGTTTTTCTTTTTTTTTCTTCCCCCGTTCGGATGGGAGGTGAAAGTAGAAAAATAATCAAAGCTCAATAGGCTTTAAGTGTTTTTTTTTTCTTCCCCCGTTCGGATGGGAGGTGAAAGTAGAAAAATAATCAAAGCTCAATAGTTTTCGGTAGAAGAGTAGAATCGCCGCTCTTCTCCTGGGAACTATTGCTTATCGTTCAACAACTACTTTTGTAATCAAAGATAAACCGGTAAAAATGCTGTCAGGAACTTAGATCTGATTTCTAAACAAAGATACAAAAGTTTATAAGAGAATACGAGAGAAGATAAAATTATGCTGCAAACATAACTACTCAAATTTTTCGTCAATTTTGACGTTTAAAGTTCCTTTTAATTTTAGTTAAAGGGGCCTATCGTATTTAAAATCAGAACAAAGAAAGACGACAAATTCAAATTTTTCGTCAATTTTGACGCTTAAAGTTTTTTTTTAATTTTAGTTAAAGGGGCCTATCGTATTTAAAATCAGAACAAAGAAAGACGACAAATTGTTCGATTTAGCTTCGTAACTGAAAGACTTACTTTTAAAATGCAACTGTAGTCTATAATTTAAGGGAGATATCGTCAATTTATCTAATTGTATAATCGGACAGTTAATCGGACAATTTCTCTTCCAAATTCTGGGCTTAGAAAATCGATTATAAACACAAGACGTAGAGAATAGAGCTTAGCAGTGCGTGGAGGAGACATCAATGGTCGCAGATGTCGGAGATCTTTTATCTATACATCACTGTCTGATGGACTAACGGTAGCATTTAAACAGTGAACTGTATTGTAGTAAAACTGCCACCGCTTTTATTCGGCGAGTCCAATCAATGAAAAATACCTACTATTGGTGGCATAACTAATAGGCCAGCAATTAAATCACTGCTAGAGGCGAAAAAAGAAGTTCTTATTTAACATATACATAAAATAAACTCGTGTTTATATCAGCGCGATCTATTTTAAATCAATATTAGAACTTAGAAAGTGTGAAAGGCAGATAGAACTATTTTCGCACAAATAACCAATAACATCTGCTTGTATCTAGTCAATCATTGAAGAACATTTTTTTTCACCTGTCTAAGTTATCTTCTTATACACCTGGCTCGATCATAATTTCGGAAAATTCACTGTAAGGCCCCACTTTATCCTTTAATCAAATATAACCCATACCTTTAAACTTAGGTTAAAAGTACGGATTTCAATGACATTATAGCCATTTTATCGATTTAATTGATGCATAATCACAGCATAAAACTTAGATATTAATAAAACCTAGACTCCTACTTGATAAGAGAATCAGAGTATTATTATCATCATTAGGAAACTTTTCTTGGAACATATACAATTAGAGTGGCGAGAGTGCAATTTATTTGCATATAATAACGGAGAAAGAGTTCATAAACCAACAAATGATAACTATAACTGATGTGTGAGAACTTCTATAACATTAAATAAGCCCTGTATCTTTAATATATCTTTTATTATAATTACAGAGCCCGAGGTTATGCAATGAGACATGCAAGCAACGTAACTTTTTTACATCATTATCAACGTCTTATTTGTATACATTTCTTAACTGACGTTTATTTGACACAACCAACGTCAAGAGATGAGATTAATTACCCGTTACGGATTCCTATTATTATTATCTTACGTTCTCGACTCGAACAGACTGATAGTAAAGTGGTAGCCGCATAACCGCAAAATAATCTAAAAGTTCTTAATTAATACGAAATTTTATAATTTAATTTTTGCACTTACAGTGCGAATTCTTTAGGGATTAAAGGCGAAAATTTGAGAACTAACACTCACCTTCCGGATTTCGTAATGATCATTTCAGTGCCCAGTTCGTGAAATTTCTCCCATAATTCCTTATTTTCTAAATGGCACTCCGACTTCTTTAAACTTTCGCTGTTGCATCGAGGTTTGAGCGCATCTGTGTAAGGATTGACAGTAGCTTTTCCTAGTGATTCGGCATTGTCCTCGCTATCTGACCTACTGTCGTCTACACAGGCCCGTTCGGATTCGAAAATCGAAGGAGAAGTAGCTGGAGAACATATCGGACTAGTTTCTTCTTTTTCCGGATAATCGACTGACCACAGACCCACTTCGGATATACCTTTAAGAAAATAGAAAGAAAATGTCTTATTAATCATCCAATATCCTATCTATGGAGGCCTACACCTCACAAATTTAATCTTTATTTTGTTGCATTAAACTTAATAATTCTATATATAAAGTATGCAATTTCATGAACTAAAACAAACTTAAATAGTTAATTACATTATAACAACTTATAAATAATTCAACATTTTTTTACAGAAAACTGGGAAGAAATTCTATGAAAATTCATACTAATTTAACAACAGAAATCTGTAAATTTGTCAAATTTCTTCTTATTGTTATATTATGCTATTAATTAGTCATTCGGTATATCACAGCAATAGATAGATTTAAATTTATTAACATTGAGTTGTGAATGCTCAAGTTCGTGATCGGATGAAGATGATCCTTGAACGGATCGAAAACATTTCCATTTAGTTCTCATTTTTTCTGCTAAAAATGCTTTATTTTTGTTATATTTTAGTACAGCAGAAGTTATGAGTACTTTTTGCTGATAAAATTGAAAAAAAAAAAAAAAACCTTAAACAACGAACTTAACTCTGAACAGTAACTATTAAGTATAATTTTTTCCTGTTCAGAATTAAATTTGGATGTTTATAATCAAGTTTCTTTGATACTTTTTTATTAACAAAAACTTAAATCTGTTTAATCTTAATTTTCATAGAATTCAATTATGCTAACTTATTAAAATATTGCATTTTTTTAATTGCTAAACTAAACAGTTATCTTCAAAACAGTAAAGAACAAAAAAAAAGACTTTTTTGTTACTTTTTTGAAGATGAATAGAGTTTAAAATTCTCAAAATGATTTTAAAAAATATTTAAGACAATAAAATGAAGTAAAATTAACGGATTTAACTTGAATAGAAATAATATTTGAAGAACCAATTGAACCTATCTCGAATGAGATCTATTGACCAGATCTCTTCTATGATTGATTCTCATACAGTCCTCTTTCTTTTGTTGTCAGAGATCATTTATATATCTCTAACTAGTTCTATATTGTCACATATCTTATAAAATTATTATTGTCTGATACCTAGGCCTATAGATATTTTAACTATACAGAAAAATTAACATATGAAATATCACGAGATAATCCGCTATGTCTGATAATGTCAGAAAGTCTGACAAGGAAAACTTATGCATCTTTAAGATAAAGAAACTGTACCGAATAAAAAAATTATGCTCCTCCAGGCAATCACATATAATTCCTATTTACAAGTGTGGACAGTAAATAATGACAACACTTTATTAAAATCGTAACAGGTTGATTTATACAGGAATGAAGTGTAACTGGTCATATAGGCTAAATTAATAGGCCTCACACTTCATCCTTTATCTTAAAAATATCACTTTCTTGAATAAATTACGCTATCGTTATAAAAAAAAGTCTAGAAAAGAAATATTACGTTGTTTTGTCTTCGTTTAGTTGCATTTTTGGCATAAGCCATCCGAAACTTAAAAGTTTAATGGCCGAAGTTTGAAATTCTATGTCAGGCATCAAAAATGAAAAACTGTTTCTATTTTATCAACTAGAACTGTTACATTGTTTTCGAACTTGTTTTTCACCAGAATTTCGAAACTTGTTTTTTAGTATATTTTTTTTTTTACAGTAATAAAAATTTTGCGACTTTCATACAGAACCGAATTCCAAAAAAATAGAGAATATTTTTGTTGTGGCATACATATGCAAAACAATGATCAATCAAAGTGTGTGACTAATTCTAAACTCGTCGCCAATTTCAGGAAAATTTCCGGATTTATTGATGTTTTGATTAAATCGATCATAATTATGTAAGATAATAATCGATTTTTTTCCGACTTTCTCTCTCTCGTTCAAGTAGAAATTTTTATTTTATTTTTTCAATCATTATACTAGCAAAACGTGATTTGATAACCTTAATACACGAAAAATTTCTTAAAAATTCTATTAAATTTTTTAACACAAAATCTCAAACGTGTATGATATACCTTACTAGATGAAAATATAGTACCTTATTGTTTATATAAACCACAAATTTGACAAGAGTCTTCGTCACCAAAGTTAAAATTTAATATTTTGAAATTTATGACATTACATTGTCAGCTTGAGTTTAAATCCTACTATGTCTTTAATGCATTTGCTTGGTGTATATACCATAATTATATTTGTTTTAACTGCTCGGTAAACGCAGACTAAAGTGCATTATTTGATGTCCAAACTTTCTAAGAGAAACTTAATAAGATTATTAAATTAATTAAAAATTTATTTAATATTATAAATGTTAAACAAGGTAATTCAACAAGGAAACTGCTAGAAAATTCTATAAAGAAAAAATATCATATCTTCCTCGTATTACACAGGCTAATTATAATGTTTTCAATAGATAAATTAGCGAAATATATTATGAAATTTGTGAAATTTTTATCCTACAATAATGATAACTTCTCTAATTCTTAACTTTCATATTTTCTAAAGCCTTCGTGAGATTGGAAGGCTTCGTATTAATAGTTTAAGTAGAATATTATCCGCGTAAAGATGCTATAGAGATTACAAAGGCTAGGGAAACTTAAGGAACTGGCAAAACATTCAAATACATTTAAGGAACCATTGCCAATCAGATAAAACATGAGTAGAAAAGGGTAATGTGTAGGTAGTGATCCGTGCGAGAGAAGGGAGAAGTACCTGTCTCACTCAATCTTCTTGTAGCTGCAAATAGGACAGATGGGTTTGTGGCTAACGCTCTTCTGTACCACTTCTTCAATTTGTTTAATGGTTTCTCCACCTAGCCCACCTTTAAAAATGGTTAAGTTCAGCATATCTGGTAAACTTAGCCTATTTCTTTATTACAATAGAGTAAGATTCGATAGTTTAAGTCACGCTCGGAACCCACGACTTTTTTTACTTTGTGTACTAAGTTGTCTTTAAACTATTAAAATTTAAAAAGAATCCATTTATATTTTTATATTCTATCTGATATAATTTTTCTATCGATTAATTATGCATAACATTTATTAAAAATTAATATTCTAAAATTCAATTTTTTTTTTTTGCTAAGAAATGTAAACAAAAATTATTATTTTTTTTGTAATTCTAAAAAAAATTGATAAAAAAATCTTTTATTAAAGTTGATTAAAGTTATTAATATTCTAAAATTCAATTTTTTTTTGCTAAGAAATGTAAACAATAATTATTTTTTTTTTTGTAATTCTAAAAAAAATTGATAAAAAAATCTTTTATTAAAGTTGATTAAAGTTGAAATAGGGCCTCAAATACATTAGGCCCTACATAAGCGAGTGATTAAGAATAGTCGAAGCTTGCATCCAGTACTATAAATTAAATTAAATTACTTGCGAGTGAAAATCTCCATGAGAAGGAGATACTGTATTCTCATAACAAAACTCTTAAAATAGATCAAGCTATCTCGATAATATGCTTCTTCTAATTCCTTTAAAATACTGCAAACTTTACGAAAATACGTTATACAATATACTAAACCCGAAAAATACAGAATTATTAAAAACCTTAACATTTTTCTATAAACTTGAAACGTTAACAGCCTTCATAAGCTCGAATGCATCACCTTTAAAAACTCGCAAGTTTAATTGTAATTTAAACTCGAGAGACGGGTTAAATTTCCATTTATTATGCATTATAATTATACATTTAAATAATAATCCCATCTTTAAACAGGCTACGAACATACAAATGTATAAATTTTGACCATTAGTGTCGATTCGTTCTAATTATAAATAGGATTTTTTAAGTTTAAATGGGTTACAGAATCCGGTAATATTTAATTGAGGCCTATGTATTTCAGGCCAACGATGTACGAGTTTTGATATATTTTTGCATGTAACTGCGAATATGAATTATTTGCCAGTCACTTATTAGTGACCCACTGTGAAGTGATGAAAGAGTTACGCAGCACGTCACCGAATTTTAATAGGTGTTGACAATCTGCAAACATAGACACGGCTTGTTTGCAAAGAACAATGTTGCCTATCGCCGTCCACACCCTCCTAAACTTATTTTAGCACTCTTTTTTTTAACAAACCGATAGTAAGAATATAACGTAAACAAACGCCTATAGTCTATGTTATTGTAACGTAGGCCGAAACAACAAAATTTTTAAATTTATTTTGTGTTATTTAAGTTCACGTCTCTGGAGAAACATCTAAAAAAGAAAACGCCATTTTCGATTTATGATCACTAAAACATGCTTAAATTACGTAAGTAATCAAATTATGAGCTTAAAGCGTGAGATAATGAGCACCAGATTTTACTCGCGAGTTTGTCACGTTTATCGCTCATACGGTGAGTTATTATTCCTTATAATAAGTCAACATATTAGATTTATTTATATTAATATAATCCTAATTTTTATAAGAATAAACTTAACACATAAGAGTCTAAACTTCGAGATACAGAATAAAGTATAAATCTTGAGGTATGGTAGATTAAAGGCCTATAAATGTATATTAAAAATGAATAAAATTTTCATTAAATTCTTTCAATTTTTAGCATTATATGGTAATAGGCCTAGGCCTATATTTTGTTATCCATTTTCTAATATATTAATAGTTTATTTTAACCATAATCACCGTCTGACGACGTTTCCTAGCTTAATAGCTAAGTTATCTAGTGATGGCATTTCCTATATAGATAAAACTGCCAAGATTTTTAACCTATTTTAAGCTATTACATAAAAAACAGCTTTAATTCTTTATATGGTGGATAATTTTACGTATTTACTTAGTCAGTCCAGACTAGGAAAGTATAATAAAAATAAAATGAAATCTAGTTCCGCGAAACTAGACGATATGGATTCCGAGACCGTTTAACCCTTTATATTTTGTATTAATATAGAAGAAGAGTTATTTAAGTGTTTAAAGGTGCTTAAGTTAGTCCTATATTAAGAATGAAAAAGAGAGAAACTCACCTGTGGGGAGAGAGGCCTCATCAAGTTCCTTCTCGGCCGGTTTTTCTTTAGCCATAATCGCCGCTATAGAAAAATCGGTGGCTTTCGTCACCACACCTTTCGTTATAGACGACTGCATTTCGCAGATTAAAGAAATCTTTAAAATCTGCTGTAATCACAAAGAAGAAGCATGGTTTTCTTTTATTTTGTGAGGATTTACATGAGAATCCCTTTAACGTTAATCTCCGATCACGTGTCAGGAGAAAGTTTCAAAGTTGCAGCTCCGAGAGTAGACGTTGCTGTAACGGAGGTTGCCGTAACGAAGTGTCAGGCCATACACCAGCCATCGAAACAGACAAATAGGCGGAGTAGCTCAACCAATCAGAAGCCGTACACGTTTCGGTCAATCCCTTGGGGTGGAGTTGAATCCAAATACAAATGTGCATCTCAAGTTTGTGGTTAATTACATCTGTTGTGATTACGTCACTTTTTAGGGTAATTAACTCGTAGTTTGAATTGTAGGGATTTTTGTTTTAAATTAATAGCTTTATCAGGCATTAAGAGAGATTTTTACTGCTCTGAAGGCGATTAAAATGTTGATTCTGATAACTAACCACAACTTTCTGTCTTAGGGAAATTAAGGATATTTTAGGGATAAATAAAATATTTCGTTTAATCCACCAAATCTGCAAATTATTTCGCATCTGCAGTTAAAAAAAAATAATAATAATAAATATTTATTATTTTCGCACAGCATTTTAACGCGT